>JANAVB010041420.1:3071759-3134259 GCA_029216955.1 Iris pallida
AGTCTTGTATGCCAAGTTTGGTCCGATTCTGAGAAGGTCGACCGGAACAACTTTTTGGCGGGCCAGCGACCCGATCCTTTGGTCGATTTTGTACACGGCTCATCGGGATGCAAAACTGGACATACCGTTGAGTTTGTCTCATCAAATCGGATCCGGAGTCGTATAGTTTGATGACTTTAGAGACCATAGATAGCAGCACATTTTTTGGTACAAAACGGGTCCAACAGCGGATATCATTGTGACCCAAAATTATGATTTTGCCCCTATTCTAGAATTGGACATTTGGACACGCGTTTCCTAGATATATCTTTTATACCAGAAATATTCTTGCTATTTGTTTCAGCATCCGAAGCCATTCGTGGATTGTGACTTTCTTTTGTTGACGCTTGTGACAATTGGAGTTGACATTCCCGCACCACCAGGCAAGATACCTTGCCACCTTACTCTATGATTTACCTTATTTTATTTTCAGTTATTTATATTCAGTATTACTTATCTATTGTTAGTATTATATCACTGTGCATCCAAGTCACACTTGGGTGCAAATGACTATATCGGTCATTTTACTTGTTTTGTTTTATTCTCTTACATTAACTTAGCCTAGTGACCACCCATTGATAATAAGGTATTGGTATATCTCATACGGCCTTGACACATACTTTATCACGTATCGTGAGTCACATATAGGGCACGTACTCGCGTACTCGGCTGGCCACCAATACGTCTGAGGCTTGCGATGGATAGAAGTAACTACTAATAGAATTATATGCTAGTAGACTTGGTGGGTACTAGAGGTTCATATTAGTCATGGATATGACGATACTAGACATTGGGTGGAAAGAACAGTACCTGACGTATGGGCATCTACTACAGTTTTTTTGTAACCCGGAAGCTCCACTGGAGATACGGGTATGCTTACCCCCTCAGGTTGGCCACTGACGTTCTTGAACGTTATGCGCTTGGTCACTGGTGCCCAAGAGGGGACTACACTGGATCCTATTATCAGCCAAGGCTCATGCGTCGAAGGATTGTATCTCAACTGCTTGTTCACAGTAGAATGGTTAGGAACCATATTGCATGCATCACTTTGTTTTCTATTATATATCACAGTTTATACGGCATGGTATTTTTTGGTATCTTGTTACGTCCTTCTGAGGACCTGGTGATCTCTCCAGGTGTGTGCTTTGTGACTTTTTGCAGGTGTTCTAGCCAAGGCCGTGATCTTCTCCATTCCTTCGAAGATGATTGCTCTTGGTTCGTCATGCTATTTTATCCATCCTTTCCTTGTATATTTTCTCTCATTTAAAATAGTTGGTAGTGGATTTGTCTCTGCCCAACTACATGTATAAATGACAAAATTTATAGTTGATTTATATTATTATTCTTTTATTTTGTGGATGAGATTTAGTTGTCATGGTTTTACTGTATTTTACAGCTTATGTATACATACAAGGATTCTATATATTGGAGTATACTTCGCATGTATGCAGCTGGCATGTTTATGTACTTAGTCATAAGTATTTTGGGACTGGAGCATTACATGTTTTTATGGTGGCCCATGCAGGTCCAGTTTATTACTTCGGTTACGTTACTTTACCGATGTAAGCTTGCTTATAGGATTAGGATATAGGAATCTCATCTATAAGCTTGTTCTCCTCCCTTGATATCCAATTTTGAACTCTTGGTTGACTACCTTGATTTTCTTCTACTTGATTCCTTCCCACCGTGAACCATATCTTTTTTCCTTTGTGCTTAATAGAAAGGTTAGGAAGATGAATTATACTAGTTATACGTGTTATATTGCCCAATCACCCCTAGTAGTTGACTCTTATAAGTTGGGTAGTATACATCGCAACCTACTACCTAGTGTCCTTGTAACTCATTAATGAAGTATAACTGGATGACACTGAATATATGCTAGTGTAGGAAGGTATAGTTACCTAGAATAGACATTTAGTAGCTATGCCCCATTGGTCAACCAAGACTTGATACAAGAGACAGTAGGACGACTATATAAACAGGAACACTGGACACGACTTAGATTGTTGTGAAACTTGAACTATTTATAACTGCTTTCATCATTATCTCCCGTGCTTATATGTTACACTACCATGATGGATGTCGCTATTACAGCCTAGTTTTGCAAGCTTATTCTTTATCAAGCTTGTTCGGGACATGTGTTTATTTGGGGACGTCCACTAACATATTGTCTAATTAGAATCATTGTATTATGGTCTGATCAACCTTAGTGCATTTGGTTCGCTCTTGATATGATTACCCTATTGGATTAAGATATAAATATATTTAAGATCTCATCTACAACTGCCTTGACAACTCTGTTTGAATTATTCAATCGCCCTTACAATCCCGTATTCGCATTGATTCCCTCTCCCTTGAACTCTTTATTGTTTTTTCGCTTTTACTTATTGCCGAAAAACAAATGCTCCTAATTGCGGGAAGAATACCCAGAATGTTTCTCTTATTTTGCCATACCACCAATAGCCATGAAGGCTATATATACACAATCGTTTCCATCTATTCGAAATCGAAGAACCACCTTCCAAACTGATACATATCTACCATATCACATTATCTATTACATCGTGTAGTATTCTTTTATAACCAAGAGTTGAGGTACAATATCATGACTTTGAAAAAAAAAATTCTAACCTCATTAATCCAAAAACCGTATCTTAGCCTCTCATGTGAGTAGATTATAAGCCTTCTAAATGTCTGGATATACTAGTATTACCGATTGATTAGGATAAGTGGTTTCCATTGGGGTGATAATTAGTGCCTAATGAACTCCCACTTTCTATCTAGATCATTTGGTGTCCCCGACCGTGACATTGATATTCAGAGCATGAGACCAGTTGTTATCTTCCAACAAATTTCACATACAAGACATAAGAGACTCCACCTTTATATAGACATATCATGTCCCACTAAAACATATTTCTTTGTACCATATTTCGACCTAATATATGATTGTGACCTGCTCGAAGCCCACTACGCATATGCTACTGGTGTGCCATCCAATTGAGTCTTATTGGGCTAATTAAACACAAAAGTCACAGAAGGCTCATTATTGGGCTTTAGGAACCTAGTTAACCAACCCGACTGGCTATTAGCCTACCCACTTGAGCTGAACCTATTCTAGGTAACCTAATAATAATAGTTAAGATTGATTTTATGGCATCTTGACCTGCCAGTATAGATTAAAACCCTAGTTTCATTCAATAAAATATTGACGTCTAATTAGAGAACCCATTAAGATTTAGTTAAACCCATCTATGTATATCGCTATAATTTGGACAATAAACCAAACTTTATGAAACAAGTCTCTACTCCTTTATGTAGTCCCCATCGCTTGGTACACGAATCCACCTTTCATAAGTCCCTTAACAGTATTCCTTCGTAGCCATGCTATGCGATGAATGGAATCCCGATGTACCAACTCATTTTTGCTATGCTTGACCAAGACCTCTCCTACTGTCTTGATGAAACATAGTCAATATATGGTCAACGTTAAATAAGTAATAACTAGATTTCCTATAGAGTCCGTGACTACCATTAGAAATGCCTCATACTTTCATACACCTCTATCACGACCCGCACCCTAGAGTAAGGGCACGAGAAGTGGGTACGTCCAGCCTACGCCACAGTGTCGACGGTAGAACGCTGTCCTAGGTCATAATATCTAACAATATAAGGTACCTGTACAGTATATACACTCCGAGTGGAGGTGACAATACATAATACAGTCTCAATCATATCTAAGGCATAAATACGATATGATAGATAGATATGAAATGAATCCACAAGGATACAAATAGATAGAGATTCTAAGTGTCTAAGATATCACAAAAATCCAAAATATACAAACTCAATACAGTAATCCAGAGAATAAATACAACTGAAAATAACTACTCTAGACTAAAGGTGTGTCATCCACTACTAATGGATCCTGCTGGAGATCCAGGTCATAGCAATCCTCTAGGGTAGTCCCATAGTAAGTGGTACAGGGCGCCTCGTCCTCATCCTCTATAATATTTTCAACAGGTTCATTCAGGACAGGAGCGAGCACAATACATCTCATGCAAATCATAACAGATTAGAAATATAAATATGCTAGAGAGTAAGATACATGAAACTGAAAGAACAACATTGTATAAAAGAGAGAACTGTAAGTAAATAACTACAATATATATAGAGAACTATCAGTGACTAGTGAATCAGAGTACAAGATAAACATGTGAATAGCTGTAGGTGATTCATGTCTACACTAAAGAGTTGATTCATGACTACACTACTTTGGAATGTTCACATGTTTAGTTCTACTCACCCATCTCCAATCAATACACAAGGATCCAATCAAGTTACGTTAAGATTCATGACTACGCTACTGGCTCATAATGAGTGATTCATGAATAGATTCGTGAAGGCTCTGTGATTCATGACAGTACAGAAATCACAAGCAGATTCATGATAGATTCATGATAATAGAAGCATGAGATACATGATGTAAGTAAAACACACAAGACATGAGTATCTGATGCTCCCGAGAGGGATAACATCTCATAAAGGGATCCATATAGTACCAATCCGTGTTACCAACGTGTCAGCATCAATTAAAGTAATCTAGAGCAGGAATATAATCCTAAGCAAGATATGAAATTATCAGAGAATGTACTCGCCTGATATCTGTATGTCTGAAGAGAATATACTGTCTGAGGAGTTGTGTCTGGCTCCTATAGAACAGTACAAGTCACAACATATCCAAAATGGTAAAATAGACTGCTACAATGCATTCTACATGATGTTTGGGTCAATCTAGGCTAAAGTCAACCTTTGGTCAACTCTAGTCAACTATACTAGTCAAACTAGGTCAACTAGGTCAACTAGGTCAATCCTAACCCAAACAAGTCTCACTAAGCCTAGCCAGTCTGTTCTAGCAAGCACACATCAACACAATGTTATACAAGCCTATCAACACCCAAGTCACATGTGTATATATGCCATATACACATATAAATGCACAAAGGAACCATATGCTATATCCCATAGGGCTATATGCCATATATAGTCTATAGGCAACACACATATTTCACACATTATATATATCTACTAGATTAATATAAGCAACTTACATATATATATATATTATATATATATATATATATATATATATATATATATATATATATATATATATATATATATATATATATATATATATATATATATATATCACACAAATATATATATCACACAAGAATATAGATTTATAGATACATATATATACATATAGAGAGAGTGACAAATACATGTGCATGTGTGTGTCCTGTGTTCTCAGATTATGCATATGTGTGTGTGTGTCTGAATATAGGTAGCAGTGTTAGCAAGCTAGTACAATGTGTGTCAATGTGTTTCAGTTTTGTAGATAGGTGTTTGTGTGTAGGGAACATAGGCTAGGGTGTATCTCAGTTTATGTGTGTGTGTGGGTGGGCTAACAGTCTGTCAAATGTTCTCAGATTTTAGGTTGTACATGAGTGTGTGCGTATGAACTATTCTCAGTTTTAAAACAGTACAATGTGTGTGTAGGGATATTAGGAAAACATGGTTCACATTAAAGTGTACTAGGTTTACATGTGTGTATAGCTATTAATCATGATTCTCAGTTCATTCATGTGTGTGAGTAGTTATACAGTAGATAGGGTGTTGTGTCAATAGGTAAAACAGTACAAAACTGTTCTCGGGTTGAACTTATGTGTGTGTCAATATATATCAGTTTATATGTGTGATAGTGTGTGTTCAGTTTTAGGGGTACATGTGCATGAGTGTAGGGTGGTGTCAATTTTTATTTTACAGTCTAAATGCACATGTATTCTCAGGATAATTTGAATTCAATTTATACATAACAGTTCTCAGGAATTCATATGACAGTTCAGTTAAACAGTCCCAAATCAATTCAAAAACCTATGAATCCCTAATCAATATGAACCCTAATATGTACATTAATTCTCAGACGAGATATGGGATTAATCATAATGGCTTATTCATTCAAAAACAGTTTAAACAATGTTAATCTCAGAAAATCAACATTTCGAAAAACATGGTATCAGTGAATTGGAGAAATCACCATTCAAATTCGAAATTCAATTAATAATCAAAACTAATGGTTGGTAATCAAAGTGTTATATGTGAGCATACATTAAAGCGTGTGTCATGTCCCCAAAGTAGGACACGACGTGTCCAATCAAATTTAACACACACGAACACATATGACACAGTACAATCTCGTACACATGTGTCAGTCGGTCTAGGACACGACACTCGACACGAGACACTTCGTATACGTGTCCATGTGTTCGCCTAGCATAGGTCTACGTGCACAAGTGTCTGTTTTGTGTCCACATGAGCCATGTCGAGCAAACGAGAGGCGTATCAGTCACGGATCTCGTGCTCGAGCAAAATAGTACAAAATCGATGCAGGTGGGATTTCTCCCAAACCACTTATTTAAATGTCTTAAAATTTTGTATGTGTCGTTTCATTCATGTGTCGAAGGTGTCACCAAAATTTCACACCAAATGGTGTCGTGTCGTGTCCGCTAGGACACCCGATAGACAGGGCACAGTGCACGCTGTGTCGTGCACGGGTTCCCGTGTCCAAAACTGACACGAATTGTGACAAAAATGAACTCAGTCGAGTTGGGAATAAAAATACACATATAAATCTACATTCCTATTCAATTACTTTCTAAAAATAGCAAAATAAAACGCATTGGAGAATTTCATCAAACACCTAGTTCTAGGTTAGGATACGTGTCCGATACGGACACGAAATCAATGCAAATTGACACCAAACTTACCCCACAGCTAGGGGACTCCTAGATCTAGGATAGGATACAAAGAAATCAGAATTTAAATACAATTTGAAGGGCTTACCTATAGTGTGTCAAATGGCAAGAAAAGCCCCAAATTAAATGGTTCTTTTTGCTAGCCAAACTCTCCAAATTGTTCCCAAGCTAAAATTACTCTCCATGAACATCAAGTTGAGGATGATTAGATTCTATTGCAAAAGATTTGAATCAAAAAAGAATAAAAATGAGAGAGTTATCAATTGGGGAAGAATAGGAATTACCTCTCCTTCAAAAAGTTGATTCAATACAAAAGAGGCAAGAACAAAGGAATGAGAGACTTTATAGGAGGGAAACCAATGTGTGGCCGGCCACTATGGCTAAGTTAGGGTTAGGGTTTCATGGCATGGGCCTTGGGACAAGTTTCATTAGTCATGGAAATCAATTCACAAGTCACAAGTCATTGAACCTAGTCTCTATTCTCCTATTTCAAACTTGATTCTAAATGACTACACTTCGGTTGACCTAAGTTAGACTAGGGTACCACCATGCCATTCAAGTCACCATAGCTAGAGTCAACATCTAGGTTAGTCTCCAAATTGTCAACTAGCAAAAGTCAAAAATAGCAATCACCAATTCAACAATTCAAAATAAATTAAGATTCACAAAATGACTAAAATACCCTCAAGCTAAAATGTGTTAGTGACATATCTACCCTCCTTAAAAGAATTTTGTCCTCGAAATTAAAAGACAACTAAACTGATGAGAAGGATAGACAATCATACCTCAAGGTCCAAAAAGATATGGGTATCGCTCGCGCATCTCATCCTCCCGCTCCCAAGTAGACTCTCCAGAAGAATGATGCCTCCATGCGACACGAACCAAGGGTATCACCTGGTTTTTCAGTACCTTCTTTCGGTGATCCAGAATCTCCACTGGCTGCTTTGGATATCTGAGAGTAGGTCCCACCTAAATCTTTGAATGGTCAAGTACACGGCTAGGATCAGCCATATACCGTCTCAACTGTGATACATGGAATACGTTGTGGACACCCACTAGTACAGGTTGCAAGTCTAGTGTAACACCCAGTTTCTGAAATAAGGGTAATTTTGAAATTTTGTAATTATAATTATTATTTATTGATATTTGTTTCATATTATAATTTTTGGTGATTTTTAATTATTTTTATATTATTTAAAAACTATTTTAAGTCATGGCTTATGATCTTGATACCTTGCTAGTGTAACCTGAGAGACTGCCTGACCTAGAGCCTAACCATATCATTAGGATACTTATTATTACTTTTGAGCATGAGGGTATTTTGGTCATTTGGTCTCTTTGAATTATTTCATAATTTATTGTACTGGTGATTGTTGATTTGACTTTTGACTAGCTGTGACTTAAGAGACTCGTAGATTTTGACCTTGACTTGGTGACCTAGTTAACATGGTACGGACCCTAGTTTAACTTAAGTCAACTCAAGTTAGGACACTTAGGATCAAGTTTGAAATAGGAGGATTGGTGTTTTGGTCCATAGACTTGAGACTTAGAAATTGGTTCCATGACTAGTGCAAATAGGCCCATAGCGATTAGACTAAGCCCTAACCCTAATTTTCCACTTTTTAACCAGCTACTAGGGCTCCCCCTTCCCTATAAATAATCTCTTCCTTGTTCTTGCCTCTTTTATTATTATTTTTCAAGCTTTGAAGAAAGAGGTATAGAGCCATTCGCTAACTTTTTCATTTCAACTCCTTTTTAACCTTAGCCTTTTGCATTAGGACCTAATCATTGTTTATTTACTGTTGGTGGAGAGTAATCCCATATTTTGAGCAATTTGGGGATCCGAGCTAGCAAGGAGGAACACTTCATTTTAGGGATTTTTCTTGCTATTTGCACATATAGGTAAAACCCTTTAAATTGCATTAATATTTTATTTTTTACATTTAGGGCTAGATCTAGGAGTCCCCTAGCTGTCCATGAAGTTTGGGTCAATTTCGTGTCCGTTTGGTGTCCGTATCGGACACGTATCGTAGTGTTGTGTAGGTGTTTGATTAAATACCTCTAAGGATTTTATTTTCGATTTTTGTAAAACTAATTATATGAATTTGTTGATCTATATGTGTATACTAATTTTTGTGAAGACTGATTTGATTTTCGTATCTTTTTCGTGTCCAAAAGGGACACGGACACGCAGTACGAGACCCCCGTGCTTTGCCCTGCTATCTGATACCCATTTCTCACTGTACGGGACACAGGGACACATGAAACTTAACACGAAGGTGGGGTACATGTCTGTCGACATGTTCCCAAAGTTTTATGACATTTCGTGTCGTATCGAGTGAGCATTCGTGCCTGCACTGAATTCGTACTACACTGGGACACTGTTAAAACACGTCCTGACACTCACTGTTTGACACGACACGACACGACGTAGACTAAATACAGGACAATAGACACCTAGCCCTACTATGGGCGAACCTACACACATGATCACGAGACACGGGTCGCCCTGTGTCGTGTCCTAGGGCGACCCACACGCACGCACAAGGCCTACTGACACTGATTTCTCTGAAACTGGTTTCAGTATATTGGACACGTCGTGTCCACTTCTGTGGACACGACATGACCTGTACAACACCCTTACACATACACGACTCTACCCTAACCTATTTGTATGTAATTCTTTTGCATTTTTGAATTCAAATTGAAAATCCCTAACATTACTGATGCACTGTGTATAGTTTTTGAATTCTCATATTTGATTCCCTGTTTTAACAGAGTTTTGATGTTGTTTTGCCATATTAAACTCTTACATATATGTATTAAATACTGCTAGGTTAGATGTTCATGTTAGATTAGGTTTTGTTATCAAGAAATGGAATGTTGAATGTGGGTTGGACTGATATATGCCTGTTTTGAAAACCTGATTTGAATTTCCAGTTTATAACTGATTTTGAAGTCAAATTGACATATTTGTGTTTTCATGTTAGAATAGGATTGCGCTCGAGAATATGGCTTTTCGAATATGGGATGGTAGGTTAATGTGGACTGATACATTGTCTTGAAATCGAGATTTCTGAAACTTTTATTTCATGTTTAAAAACTGATTTTGAATGTTATTTTGCCATGTTAAATTCTTATATATTGTGTTAGTGCACTGTTAATTGATTCCTTGGTTTGATGTTATCAAAGATTGGGTTGGGATGGCATGGGTTATCATTTCACAAATGTGAGTTATGTTCACTTACACTCATATCACAAACATTCCCTATTACCCCTGTCACATTACAACTGAGTTTCACCCTGCCGCAGTATCAAAATCTGAGATATCATACCCACACATTGGCAGTACACACAATGCTCACACACACATGGACTGATTGGGACCTGGGTTAGGATTTGGGGTTAGTACTCAGAGGGATGGGATTGTGGCTCGAATATAAGGGGTTGGGGGCTTGAGTTAATGTTGGTTAGGTTGAGTTGGAGTTGGAAAGGTAGATGTCAGTAGCAGTAGAGGCATAGGCAGGAACCTTATTGCCAGGCCTGTGCAGACCTTCCTTGGCTTGGCCTGGCTTTGTATTGCAGCAGCTGCATTAGCATTAGCAGTGGCATTGCAGCAGAGTATGCATTAGCAGCAGGCAAGGGTGTTGCTTGCAATGCAGGCTCGGACAGCAGCTGCAGTGGCCATGTTTGGCATGGCACTTGCAATACAGAGCAGTGGTTTAGCTTGGGCCATTTGGCCCTTTGACTTATGAGTTAAGGAGAGTAAGGGAGTGCAGGTTTGAATGGGTATTAAAGTTGATTACTAAGATTTCCCCTCTCTATGTATGTCATATATATATGTATGTATTTGGAATAAAAGTTTAGGGTAGTGTGGAGATTTGGCATAGTGAGCAACAATTTAGGCCTGTAGGTTTGGATGTAATTGTCCTTGGTGAGGATATCACCTGAACATATTGACCTCAACTGTGGAAGTGTGTGACTGAGTGAAGTGATTGAGTGTTCAAGAGAGTTTAGTTTAGAGTTCAGTGTAATATGTATGAGTGCCAAGCCATGTACTAGTGAGTGTCAGAGTTAGGTTGGCTAGAAATAGTGGTAGATACATGTGTTCATACCAGTTAGTATCCTAAGTTAGTGTTGGTTAGGTAGTATGGAGTTGAGGTTATGTTCATTAGAGCCTACACCATGTTCTGTTCCTCTTCCCATATGCCTAATCCATATAGTCATTCCAGACCACTACTCTACTGACCAGCCCACATTACTTTGTGCTATCCACATTCAACTTGTTATCAACCCCACCTACTCTTGTTCAAGTTGGTAAGTTATATATGTACACATTAAAACTGTCATGATTAGTGGCTTGATATTTTGTTTGGTGTGTTATTATATATACATTATGAGGTATGTAGCATATAGGCAGGTTAAAGCCTAGGTTGTTATGGTACCATAAGATGCACTATAGGACAAGTTGAATCTAGGATTTGAATATGGGTTTGTACTTCTAGCCTAGCACCAGAATAGTCCAACTTAGCCAAATACCCTAGATTACGTCAATTGACATGTTGACCAATTAGCTATAGTTGACTTAGTTTGACTAAAGTTTGACTTGGACCTAGTTTGACCTAGACAGTTGACCAGGTTTGACTTAGAGTTGACATTGACCTAGATTGGCCTAGAAATCATGTAGATTACATCATAAACTTTATTTACCTTATTTTGAACATATTATAACATGTACTGCTCTATTTAGGACATTGTGACTCCGTTGCAGACATCTTATATTATACTACTCTTTTAGAGTAGCAGGCGAGTACATTCTCTGATAGTTCTCTCATTTACTTGTCAATTACTGTACTTCATTTCTAGTTAGTTGTATGTGATTCTCTGTTTCAAACACGTATTGTTATTACTGAATATATGTATACGACACACATACTAACTCGTCTTGCCTCTATTATTCGAATCACCATACGAATCACTATTCGAACCACCTATTCGTATCTATATGTGCTGGTTGGACTTGTATTCGATTAATGTGTCGGATTCTGGATTCATTTATATTAGATGGGCGAGGAAATACTTGATTAGACATGTGAATATTTCCACTATTCGAACCACCCCCTGTGAATGATATTCGAACGATAGCCATCTCTCACCTGATCAGTGCGTGATGTGCCGAATTTACCCATAGCCATTTACATGTCTATCTAAGTATTTTAAAACACACTTAGAAAATTTATTCGAATCATTGTTAGATCATCATGTGAATCATTATTCGAATCACCTTATTCGTATCACCTTATTCGAATCACCTTATTAGAACAATGATTAGAATTACATTCGACTCATACTATACTGGGATCACATTCGACTCTTCTTTATTAGACTCATATTAGGATTACACTCGACTTATATTGTACTGTCTGGACTCATCATGTTATTCTAGTTCAGCTAGATTTTATTTTACAGTCTTTATTGCCATGATTCTTCTCTTGTTTAGTTACTTATTTTTTTTGTACTTTATTTGTCTCTCTATGCCATCACCTAAATATAAACTTCCATGTTCATCAATACAACTGTCTATAACTGCTTTATAGTTCTCTGTCATTTACTTGGGTTTTCTAGATGAGATTGTGCTCATTCCTGTCCTGACTGGACCTGTTGAAATTTTACAGATGATTTTCCTGAGGATACTTGCCCTACTCATTATGAACCAGGAGACGGCTTAGCTACCTTTGGCCCCGACACTCAGGAGTGATCGGGAGATTAGCTAGTGACTTGGTTTAGATTTCATGTTTTAGAACTTGTTTGTAATTAAGTTGAGATATGTTGTTTTGAGTTTGTTGGAGATTATATTATTTTAGTAGTTAGTTTTATGATTATATTCAGTCTTAGTTATAATCTTCTGTGTTATCATATCGTGCTTAGACTGTGTTTGAGATTCCATTATATCTATACTTGTCCTCCATTCGGAGTTGAGATTTGACAAGTATATTATATAATTGCGTGAGTTGTTGGTTAGATAGTAACTTAGAACAACGTTCTATCGCTGACACTGCGGCGTAGGCTGGGCGTTGTTACGTACTCGTACCCTCACAGTGGGTGCGGGTCATGACAGGTTCTTAGTGGTGGCCCATGCAGGTCGAGTTTATGTAGTGGTATTCGAACTAGAGTATCACTACAGCCTGCGATAGGAACTAAGGTATAGGCTTTAGCAGAGAGGTTACTCAATCACAGTTAGGACTACTTGAGAGATTCCTGGACGACCCTTGAGAATCTCATTATGAACTTTGATTTGAAAATTCTTTTCCTCTTGTTTTGATTCACCCTCACTCCTTGATATTTAAAGGATCATAGACTATTAACTTCCTTCATCATTATTCTTACTTATATTTTGTTTATCTTATGTTGCTAATTTAGCACCAGTTTTGCAAGCTTATCTTTTTCGAGCTTGATCATGACATATTTTATTGGGGGCCGGCACCCACTAACATATTGTCTAATCAGAACCGGTGCATGATGGTCTGATCAACCTATTGTACTTTGGTTCGCTTTTCATATATTATTCTACATGGAGGAAGATAGTTAAATTTGCCCTAGAGTCTCATCTACGACAGCTTTGACAATTCTCTTTTGAATTATTTCCATCGCCTATGAACCACGTATTATACTTAATAGCATTGTCTTTGAACTCCTTATTGTTTTGCCTTTCACATATTTCAGAAAGAAAATGCATTGTACTTGATAGATCAACCCAAGGTATCACGTTTAGTTTCCCTATCCAAAGGAGGAAATTGACTTATTTCTATATCCTTGCATCATCCTTTATATTCTAATTCCTTGATCGTGACCAGTCGACCGTGTCATCCTCCTTATCATCCAGTGTTTGGGGTCTTATTCAATTGAATTAATTCAATTGTGACATGGATATCAAATCTTAGATACTCGTGCTCAGATTTCAATGGCCTCGTTCTCTATCTTGCCCAAACTTCGATTATCCTGAAATTGATCAACTTAGATCGTGTCGGGACTAAATTTTCTTTTATATATATTGTGTTATTGGATTTCAATGCTATTGACACTCGTGCCTTAAACTTTCGATTTTGATCATCTTTGGAATGGTAACCCTTCATAATTAATTCCTAGTTGTCCTTAACAGTTTCATATAAGATGGTAGACTGTCCTACACCTTAATGATTTGTTGCTTCTTTATCTTTCAAGCAGAACACCGTATATTGCTTGTATGTTGATACCATGGGACTATTTTGATCTAATATGACTAGTCCATCTTGATGAGACCTTCAACTGCTATGGTTGACCATGACTCTATATATTATTCTTCAAATTGTATGAGTTAGAAATTGCTTAGAGACTATAATTGTGGGTGGTTGACCTAGAAAGAGTACGACCGACTTAAATTTTGAGGACGAAATTTTTCTAAAGGGGGTAGGATTGTAACACCCAGTTTCTGAAATGAGGGTAATTTTAAAATTTTGTAATTATAATTATTATTTATTGATATTTGTTTCACATTATAATTTTTGGTGATTTTTAATCATTTTAAAATTATTTAAAAACTATTTTAATTCATGGCTTGTGATCTTGATACCTTGCTAGTATAACCTGAGAGACTGCCTGACCTAGAGCCTGACCGTATCATTAGGATAATTATTATTACTTTTGAGCATTAGGGTATTTTGGTCATTTGGCCTCTTTGAATTATTTCATTATTTATTGTACTGGTGATTGTTGATTTGACTTTTGACTAGCTGTAACTTATGAGATTGTCCTAGATTTTGACCTTGACTTAGTGACCTAGTTAACATGGTATGGACCCTAATTTAACTTAAGTCAACTCAAGTTAGGACACTTAGGATCAAGTTTGAAATAGGAGGATTGGTGTTTTGGTCCATAGACTTGAGACTTAGAAATTGGTTCCATGACTAGTGCAAATAGGCCCATAGCCATTAGACGAAGCCCTAACCCTAATTTTTCACTTTTTAACCAGCCACTAGGGCTCCCCCTTCCCTATAAATAATCTCTTCCTTGTTCTTGCCTCTTTTATTATTTTTTTTCAAGCTTTAAAGAAAGAGGTAAAGAGCCATTCCCTAACTTTTTCATTTCAACTCCTTTTTAACCTTAGTCTTTTGCATTAGGACCTAATCATTGTTTATTTATTGTTGGTGGAGAGTAATTCCAAATTTTGAGCAATTTGGGGATCCGAGCTAGCAAGGAGGAACACTTCATTTTGGGGCTTTTTCTTACTATTTGCACATATAGGTAAAACCCTTTAAATTGAATTAATATTTCGTTTTCTTTGCATTTAGGGCTAGATCTAGGAGTCCCCTAGCTGTCCCTGAAGTTTGGGTCAATTTCGTGTCCGTTTGGTGTCCGTATCGGACACGTGTCGTAGTGTTGTGTAGGTGTTTGATTAAATGCCTCTAAGGATTTTATTTTCGATTTTGGTAAAACTCATTATATGAATTTGTTGATCTATATGTGTATACTAATTTTTGTGAAGACTGATTTGATTTTCGTGTCTTTTTCGTGTCCAAAAGGGACACGGCCATGCAACACGAGACCCCCGTGTTGTGCCCTGCTACCCGACACCCATTTCTCACTGTACGGGACACGGGGACACATGAAACTTGACACGAAGGTGGGGGACATGTCTGTCGACATGTTCCCAAAGTTTTATGACATTTCGTGTCGGGTCGAGTGAGCATTCGTGCCTGCACTAAATTCGTACTACACTGGGACACTGTTAAAACACGTCCTGACACTCACTGTTTGACACGACATGACATAGACTCAATACAGGACCATAGACACCTAGCCCTACTATGGGAAAAACCACACGCATGATCACGAGACACGGGTCGCCATGTATCGTGTCCTAGGACGACCCACACGCACGCACGAGGCTTACTGACACTGATTTCTCTGAAACCTGGTTTCAGCATATTGGACACGTCGTGTCCACTTTTGTGGACACGACACGACCTGTACAACACCCTTACACATACACGACTCTACCCGAACCTATTTGTATGTAATTCTTTTACATTTTCGAATTCGAATTAAAAATCCCTAACATTACTGATGCACTGTGCGCAGTTTTTGAATTCTCATATTTGATTCCCTATTTTAACAGAGTTTTGATGTTGTTTTGCCATATTAAACTCTTACACATATGTATTAACTACTACTAGGTTAGATGTTCATGTTAGATTAGGTTTTGTTATCAAGGAATGGAATGTTGAATTTGGGTTGGATTGATACATGCCTGTTTTGAAAACCTGATTTGAATTTCTAGTTTAAAACTGATTTTGAAGTCAAATTGACATGTTTAATTCATTTACATGTGTAATAGTTATTGCTAGGTTGTGTTTTCATGTTAGAATAGGATTGCACTCGAGAATATGGCTTTTCGAATATGGGATGGTAGGTTAATGTGGACTGATACATAGTCTTGAAATCGAGATTTCTGAAACTTTTATTTCATGTTTAAAAACTGATTTTGAATGTTATTTAGCCATGTTAAATTCTTATACATTGTGTTAGTACAATATTAATTGATTCCTTGGTTTTATGTTATCAAAGATTGGGTTGGGATGGCATAGGCTGTCATTTCACAAATCTGAGTTATGTTCACTCACACTCATATCATAAACATTCCCTATTACCCCTGTCACATTTCAACTGAGTTTCACCCTGTCTCACTATCAAAATCTGAGATATCATACCCACATATTGGCAGTGCACACAATGATCACAAACATGGACTGATTGGGACCTGGGTTAGGATTTGGGGTTATTACTCAGAGGGATGGGAATGTGGCTCGAATATCAGGGGTTGGGGGCTTGAGTTAATATTAGTTAGGTTGAGTTGGAGTTGGGAAGGTAGATGTCAGTAGCAGTAGAGGCATAGGCAGGAACCATATTGCCAGGCCTGTGGCGACCTGCCTTGGCTTGGCTTTGCATTACAGCAGCTGCATTAGCATTAGCAGTGGCATTGCAGCAGAGCATGCAGTAGCAGCAGATAAGGGTGTTGATTGTAATGCAGGCTCGGGCAGCAGCTGCAGTGGCCATGCTTGGCATGGCACTTGCAATGCAGAGCAGTGGTTTAGCTTGGGCCATTTGGCCCATTGACTTATGAGTTAAGGATAGTAAGGGAGTGCAGGTTTGAATGGTTATTAAAGTTGATTACTAAGATTTCCCCTCTTTATGTATGTCATATATATGTATGTATTTGGAATAAGAGTTTAGGGTAGTGTGGAGATTTGGCATAGTGAGCAACAATTTAGGCCTGTAGGTTTGGATATAATTGTCCTTGGTGAGGATATCACCTGAACATATTGACCTCAACTGTGGAAGTGTGTGACTGAGTGAAGTGATTGAGTGTTCAAGAGAGTGTAGTTTAGAGTTCACTGTAATATGTGTGAGTGCCAAGCCATGTACTAGTGAGTGTCAGAGTTGGGTTGGCTAGAAACAGTAGTAGATACATGTGTTCGTACCAGTTAGTATCCTAAGTTAGTGTTGGTTAGGTAGTATGGAGTTGAGGTTATGTTCATTAGAGCCTACACCATGTTCTGTTCCTCTTTCCATATGCCTAATCCATATAGTCATTCCAGACCACTACTCTACTGACCAGCCCACATTACTTTGTGCTATCCACATTCAACTTGTTATCAATCCCACCTACTCTTGTTCAAGTTGGTAAGTTATATATGTACACATTAAAACTGTCATGATTAGTGGCTTGATATTTTGTTTGGTGTGTTATTATATATATACATTATGAGGTATGTAGCATATAGGCAGGTTAAAGCCTAGGTTGGTATGGTACTATAGATGCACTATGGGACAAGTTGAATCTAGGATTTGAATATGGGTTTGTACTTCTAGCCTAGCATAGAATAGTCCAACTTAGCCAAATACCCTAGATTAGTTCAATTGACATGTTGACCAATTAGCTATAGTTTACTTAGTTTGACTAAAGTTTGACTTGGACCTAGTTTGACCTAGACAGTTGACCAGGTTTGACTTAGAGTTGACTTTGACCTAGATTGGCCTAGAAATCATGTAGATTGCATCATAAACTTTATTTACCTTATTTTAAATATATTATAACATGTACTGCTCTATTTAGGACATTGTGACTCCGGTGCAGACATATGATATTATACTACTCTTTTCAGAGCAGCAAGCGAGTATATTCTCTGATAGTTCTCTCATTTACTTGTCAATTACTGTACTTCAGTTATAGTTAGTTGTATGTGATTCTCTGTTTCAAACACGTATTGTTATTACTGAATCCATGTATACGACACACATACTTACTCGTCTTGCCTCTGTTATTCGAATCACCATACGAATTACTATTCGAACCACCTATTCGTATCTTCATGTGCTGGTTGGACTTGTATTCGATTGATGTGTCGGATTTTGGATTTATTTGTATTAGATAGGCGGGGAAATACTTGATTAGACATGTGAACATTCCCACTATTCGAACCACCCCCTGTGAATGATATTCGAACGATAGCCATCTCTCACCTGATCAGTACGTGATGTGCCGGATTTACCCATAGCCGTTTACATGTCTATCTAACTATTTTAAAACACACTTGGAGAATTTGTTTGAATCATTGTTAGATCATCATGTGAATCATTATTCGAATCACCTTATTCGTATCACCTTATTCGAATCACCTTATTAGAACAATGATTAGAATCACATTCGCCTCATACTGTACTGGGATCACATTCGACTCTTCTTGTATTAGACTCATATTGGGATTACACTCGACTTATATTGTATTGTCTGGACTCATCATGTTATTCTAGTTCAGCTAGATTTTATTTTACAGTCTTTATTGCCATGATTCTTCTCTTGTTTAGTTACTTATATTCCTTGTACTTTATCTGTCTGTCTATGCCATCACCTGAATATAAACTTCCATGTTCATCAATACAATTGTCTATAACTGCTTTATAGTTCTCTGTCATTTACTTGGGTTTTCTAGATGAGATTGTGCTCGTTCCTGTTCTGACTGGACCTGTTGAAATTTTTACAGATGATTGTCCTGCGGATACTTGCCCTACTCATTATGGACCAGGAGACGGCTTAGCTACCTTTGGCCCCTATACTCAGGAGTAATCGGGAGATTAGCTAGTGACTTGGTATAGATTTCATGTTTTAGAACTTGTTTGTAATTAAGTTGAGATATGTTGTTTTGAGTTTGTTGGAGATTATATTATTTTAGTAGTTAGTTTTATGATTATATTCAGTCTTAGTTATAATCTTCTGTGTTATCATATCGTGCTTAGACTGTGATTGAGATTCCATTATATCTATACTTGTCCTCCGTTCGGAGTTGAGATTTGACAAGTATATTATATAATTGTGTGAGTTATTGGTTAGATAGTAACTTAGAACAGCGTTCTACCGTCGACACTACAGCATAGGCTGGGCGTTGTTACGTACTCGTACCCTCACAATGGGTGCGGATCTTGACATCTAGCCTGTATGCCACGTCACCAACTCTCCCGCTGATCAAAAAAGGTCCGATGAAGCGCGGGCTAAGCTTTCCACCTCCACCAAAACGTATGGTACCACGAGTCGGAGATATCCTCAGAAAAACCATATCTCTGACCTAAACACAAACAAGGTCTCAAGTTACAAATAATCAAACATGATTAAACAACACAAACAAACAACCTACTTCTAATCCTATCTCCAGTCAAACATAGTCAAACATAGTCAATGGTCAACTACTGGTCAACAACTAGTCAATTTGTCAACATCCAAGTACTTGGTCAACGACTGTTTTGCCTATGCTAGCTATCTAGGTGCTGGCAACTAGAAATTAGCCACACAAAAAAAACTCTATAATAGACTAACTCTTAACTTCCCAAATCCTATCAAGTCACCATAACTAAATACCTATAATCTAAGCACACAAATCCCAAATACCACATATACATAAGCTCAAGAACAACAACCCATTACATATATCCTAAGTATATATATATATATATATATATATATATATATATATATATATATATATATATATATATATTTTATATTTTATATATATATGTGTATATATATATATATATATATATATATATATATATATATATATATATATATATATATATATATATATATATATATATATAAAAATATATATACATATATATATAAATATAAATATATATATATATATATATATATATATATATATATATATATATATATATATATATATATATATATATATATAACTGATCATCAAAGTGTTAAGGTAGTCTAAACTCATAAGGAAAAAATATATATATATATATATATATATATATATATATATATATATATATATATATATATATATATATATATATATAACTGATCATCAAAGTGTTAAGGTAGTCTAAACTCATAAGGAAAAAAGAAAAAAATATATATATATATAACTGATCAGTTATATATATATATATATATATATATATATATATATATATATATATATATATATATATATATTTTTCAGTTATATATATATATATATATATATATATATATATATATATATATATATATATATATATATATATATATAACTGATCATCAAAGTGTTAAGGTAGTCTAAACTCATAAGGGACTGAACAAATGCTTAGAAATTAGGCTATGGATGAATGGTCTGAAACATCAATGTAGGCAAAAGGAAATGATGCTAAGGAGACTGAATTTATAAGGCAAAAAGGGCAGGACATTAGGGTCCAACTTGTAAGGTTAAAGTGAAAGAAAACTTACAGTGGTCTAAAAGAAGTGAACCAAACTAGTGTGCAGGGAATACAATAGGCAGTATACTGCAAATGAGTGCAGGCTACATACCAAATCAAAATACATTACATTTATACGAGCTATATATATTTAGTTCTTATCACCTCAAAATCTACTCAAATTCTAATAACACACATACCCTACCACATGCCTATCACTCCAATGAAGGGGTCAGATACTGTTGGGTGTATTGGGACAGAACGTTGGTGTAGCATGGCTGCATATGAAGATACAGAACAATCATATGTAGGACACATACATATGTAATATTGAATTAATGTCGAGGTAGAGGCTTTTGGAAGACTGAACCAACAATAAAAGGAAAGGTTTGGACTTGTATCTGGACAGATGGGCTAAGCAGGTATCATCTGTATCTAAGAATGAAAGAGGGACAGAACAAATGATCAAAGGATAACTCTTATTAACGGCCCATATTATATCCCCAATATATACAACTGTCCTAAATGGACTGAACAACCATGCCCAAAAAGGTTTAAACTCCACTATAGGGCTGGTATTGCAGGTTATAATGAAGGGTATTGCAAGGCTATTAAGTAAAGTAAAATGCTAAGAGATGCAATATGTCACCATGTACAGAAAGTAAGGATGAGTACAGACTTCTAATATGCATGATACTAACCCTCCAGATATGTAGAATATGTTAAGCGGTTGATGATTATGTTGGTGAGTCAATAATTGGGGTCTGAACAATGGTCTAGTGAAATCTATGTTGCAACATGGTAGGTAATGAAATGTTGGGTACATTGAACAACTTGTACAAGTCTGAACCAAGGGGACATGGTATCTAGTGAAGGGTCTGCATACTACCTATAAAGGTTGATCAAACATGACTGAACTCAACACAAAGAGAACTTAACTAAATAGAAAACTGGACCAAATATAGGCTAAACAACATGTCAATAACCCTATACAACAATGACCTATAGATACCAACCAAACCCATATCCCATATGCCAATATCATCTGTAACCTATCTATATATATAGACATCTCAGTCTTAGGCGAAACTACAACTACACTCAAGGACAGGCTCTGGTCATGGATGCCTTACTGGGAAGGATATGAGAAAAGTAATAATAAATCATCAAGGCTGTAAGGCATACTAACATCCTATATGAAAACTGGTTGGTATTATAAATAACAGAGGAGTCGTTTACAATGGGTTACTATTCTAATACCAGTGCTAACTATCATCTCTAGGGTACAGACACTCTACAAGTCATCATATCATTACACTATGAAAGAAATACATATGAGTAAGCTCTATAAAACTAAAATATCCCTACTCTTAAGTTATTTGATGATGGAATACAATTTTATAACAACAGAAGGGTACGATAGAGATGATATGTTTAAAAATCTTCTCAAGATACAATCTGATAATCATATACGTCTGTCCAAAATCATATTACTCAGAGTCCTCGCCATACCAGTAAACAAGGCTGCGATAAACGATAGATACCATAACTGGGTATGCCCCTCTATAATCATGTCGTCTAGAATTCTCGCTATGCCGACTAGTATAGCTGCGAGAAATTACAAATCTCATAACCAAGATACGTACATCCAAAGTCAGGTCTCTATGATCCCGCCACACCGGCTAATATAGCTGCGATAAACTTCAGGTTCCATAATCAAGTAGACGTTTTACCATCCCTGTTATTTCCGTCAACATATGTTATCAGAAAATATCATAAATTAGGCCATAAAATTCATCTCGATAGGAAAATTAAAATCAACAACGATCCATCAAAAATCAAGTTCAATAATCAAGGAGTAAGGGTAAACAAAACAAGGGTAGGGATTTTAATTTTAGGTTTAAATAAGATTCTCAAGGGTCGTCCCAGGAATCTCTCATGGATTTCTAACTGTGATTGAGTATCCTCTTATTCTAACACCTTACTTCCTATATTCTACCGCAGGCTCGTAGCAGTTCAACTAAGTCATTGTGCTACTACGATACCGCAATAATGCGACTCTTGACCTGTATGGGCCACCACTAAAAATGTGTTACGACCCGTACCGTAGAGTAAGGGCACGAAAAGTGGGTACGTCCAGCCTACGCCACAGTATCGACGGTAGAACGCTGTCCTAGGTCACAACATCTAACATATAAGGTACCTGCACAGTATATACACTCCGAGTGGAGTTGACAATACAGAATACAGTCTCAATCACATCTAAGACAGAAATACGATAAGATAGATATATATGAAACGAATCCACAAGGATACAAATAGATAGAGATTCTAAGTGTCTAAGATATCACAACAATCTAGAACATCCAAACTCAATACAGTGATCCAGAGAATAAATACAACTGAAAATCACTACTCTAGACTAAAGGTGTGTCATCCACTGATAATGGATCCTGCTGGAGATCCAGGTCACAGCTATCCTCTAGGGTAGTCCCATAGTAAGTGGTACAGAGTGCCTCGTCCTCATCCTCTGTAATATTTTCAACATGTCCAGTTAGGACACGTGTAAGCACAATACATCTCATGCAAATCATAACAGGTTAGGAAATATAAATATGCTAGAGAGTAAGATACATGAAACTGAAAGAACATCATGGTATAAAAGATAGAACTGCAAGTAAATAGCTACAATATATATAGAGAACTATCAGTGACTAGTGAATCAGAGTACAAGATAAACATGTGAACAGTTGGAGGTGATTCATGGCTATACTAAAGAGTTGATCCATGACTACACTACTTTGGAATATTCACATGTTTAGTTCTACTCTCCCATCCCCAATCAATACACAAGGATCAAGTCAAGTTACGTGAAGATTCAAGACTATGCTACTGGCTCATAATGAGTGATTCATGAATAGATTTGTGAAGGCTCTGTGATTCATGAGAGTACAGGAATCACAAGTATATTCATGATAGATTCATGATAGTAGAAGCATGAGATACATGATGTAAGTAAAACACACAAGGCATGAGTATTTGATGCTCCCAAGATGGATAACATCTCATGAAGGGATCCATATAGTACCAATTCGTGTTACCAATGTGTCAGCATCAAGTAAAGTAATCTAGAGCAGGAATATAATCCTAAAAAAGATATGAAATGATCAGAGGATGTACTCGCCTGATATCTGTATGTCCGAAGAGAATATACTATATGAGGAGTGGTGTCTGGCTCCTATAGAACAGTACAACTCACAACAAATCCAAAATAGTAAAATAGACTGCTACAATACATTCTACATGATGTTTGGATCAATCTAGGCAAAAGACATCCTTTGTTCAACTCTAGTCAACTACACTAGTCAAACAAGGTCAACTTGGTCAAGCCTAACCCAAACAAGTCTCACTAAGTCTAGCCAGTCTATTCTAGCAAGCACACATCAACACAATGTTATACAAGCCTATCAACACCCAAGTCACATGTGTATGCATGCCATATACACATATGAATGCACATAGGAACCATAGGCTATATCCCAGAGGGCTATATGCCATAGAGTCTATAGGGAACACACATATTTCACACATTATATATATCATACAAGAATATAGATTTCTACATATATATATATATATATATATATATATATATATATATATATATATATATATATATATATATATGCCGGGCGCTTGTAGCTCAAGTGGCTAGGCACACCGGCACTTGGGGCATCGGACGGAGTTCGAGCCCCCACGGGGGCGGCTTGGTGGTTCGCCCACGGCCCCCGGGCCAAGCGGTGGCTGGGTATCTTTGACACGGCCGTTTAGTTTTCAAAAAGAAAAAAAAAAATATATATATATATATATATATATATATATATACACACATATAGAGAGATAGAGAGAGTGACAGATACATGTGCTTGTGTGTGTGTTAAGATATATGTGTGTGTCCTGTGTTCTCAGATTATGCATATGTATGTGTGTGTGTGAATATAGGTAGCAGTGTTAGCAAGCTACTATAATGTTTATCAATGTGTTTCAGTTTTGTAGATAGGGGTGTGTGTGTAGGGAACATAGGCTAGGGTGTATCTCAGTTTACATGTGTGTGTGGGTAGGCTAACAGTGTGTCAAATATTCTCAGATTTTAGGTTGTACATGTGCGTGTGTGTATGAACTATTCTCAGTTTTAAAACAGTGCAATGTGTGTATAGGAATATTAGGAAAACAGGGTTCACATTACATTGTACTAGGTTAACATGTGTGTGTATAGCTATCTATCATGATTCTCAGTTCATTCATGTGTGTGAGTAGATATACAGTAGATAGGGTGTTGTGTCAATAGGTGAAACAGTACAAAACTGTTCTCAGGTTGAACTTATGTGTGTGTCAATATATATCAATTTACATGTGTGTTCAATTTTAGGGGTAAATGTGCATGAGTGTAGGGTGGTGTCAATTTTCAGTTTACAGTCCAAATGCACATGTATTCTCAGGAAAATTCGAATTTAATTTATACATAATAGTTCTCAAGAATTCATATGACAGTTCAGTTAAACAGTCCCAAATCAATTCAAAAACCCATGAATCCATAATCAATATGAACCCTAACATGTACATTAATTCTCAGACAAGATATGGGATTATTCATAATGGTTTATTCATTCAAAAATTGTTTAAACAATGTTAATCTCAGAAAATCAACATTTCAAAAAACATAGTATCAGTGAATTGGGGAAATCACCATTCAAATTCGAAATTCAATTAATAATCAAAACTAATGGTTGGTAATAAAAGTGTTATATGTGAGCATACATTACAGTGTGTGTTGTGTCCCCAAAGTTGGACATGACGTGTCCAATCAAATTTAACAGACACAAACACATATGACACAGTACAATGTCGTACACGTGTGTCAGTCGATCTAGGACACGACACTCAACACGAGACACTTTGTACATATGTCCACGTGTTCGCCTAGCATAGGTCTACATGCACAAGAGTCTGTTTTGTGTCCACGTGAGCCGTGTCGAGCAAACGAGACGCGTATTAGTCGCGATTCTCGTGCTCGAGCAAAACAGTGCAAAATCGATGCGGGTGGGATTTCTCCCAAACCACTTGATCAAAATGTCCTGAAATTTTGTATGTGTCGTGTCAGTCATGTGTCCAAGGTGTCACCAAAATTTCATAGGACACCCGATAGGCAGGGCAGAGTGCACGCTGTGTCATGCACGGGTTCCCGTGTCCAAAACTGACACGAATCGTGTCAAAAATCAACTCAGTCGAGTTGGGAATTAAAATACACATATAAATCTAAATTCTTATTCAATTAGTTTCTAAAAACAGCAAACTAAAACCCATTGGGGTATTTCATCAAACACCTAGTTCTAGGTTAGGATACGTGTCCGATACGGACACAAAATCAATGCAAATTGACACCAAACTTACACCACAGCTAGGGGACACCCAGATCTAGGCTAGGATGCAAAGAAATTAGAATTTAAATACAATTTGAAGGGTTTACCTATAGTGTGTCAAATGGCAAGAAAATCTCCAAATCGAATGGTTCTCCTTGCTAGCCAAACTCTCTAAATTGTTCCCAAACTAAAATTACTCTCCATGAACATCAAGTAGAGCATGATTAGATTCTATTGCAAAAGATTTGAATCAAAATAGAATAAAAATGAGAGAGTTATCAATTGGGAAAGAATAGGAATTACCTTTCCTTCAAAAAGTTGATTCAATACAAAAGAGGCAAGAACAAAGGAATGAGAGACTTTATAGGGGGGGAAACCAATGTGTGGCAGTCCACCTATGGCTAAGTTAGGGTTAGGGTTTCATGGCATGGGCCTTGGGCCAAGTTTTATTAGTCATGGAAATCAATTCATGAGTCACAAGTCATTGAACCTAGTCTTTATTCTCCTATTTCAAACTTGATTCTAAATGACTAAACTTGGGTTGACCTAAGTTAGACTAGGGTCCCACCATGCCATTTAAGTCACCATAGTTAGAGTCAACATCTAGGTTAGTCTCCAAAGTCTCAACTAGCAAAGGTCAAAAATAGCAATCACCAATTCAATAATTCAAAATAAATTAAAATTCACAAAATGACTAAAATACCCTCAAGATAAAATATGGTAGTGACAACCTCCATGAAATTTGACCTTCTTAGAAACCCTTCTACTGTGCTTCCAACGATTAACCAAGTTCTATAAGTTAGGTAGAACTTTGAACATAGTGAACTCTATCTTTTATAATAGAATGTCAAACTTGGATTCTATCTGTAACCGTTCTTTCATCTGTCAGAAGTTGCAATACAATCTTCGTATTACCTATTTATATCATTTTCTCGTGTGTTTAGATAACCACGGTAAAAGATTGTGACCTTGATTGTTCAAATGCAATATACCATAGAATTGAGTCTTAATTTAAACTCAAGTGGTTAATTTCTGAGGTGTATAGATTCCAAGCCTCTCTAGAACGTAGGGTTCTTGAACTAGCAAATGTTTGGGCTAGATTTGTTCCAATTGAACTAATAAAACAGTGGTTCATAACGTCCACTCTTATCCATATCATCTGGTGACACCTACCGCGACTTTGATATTTGAAGCACAACACTAGCCTTTTCCTTCAAATAAAGTTCACATACATGAACTAGACCACCCGAGCTATACACAAGGCATACATTTCCTATACAAACATACCATCTTGTGCTCTATTACACAACATGTATGACACAATTTCACTTAGAACAAAACCTGGATGCCTATTTTGTTCTATTTGATTTTAACTATGCCAATATTGACCCTTCCCCTTAACTAGACTGAATATACACGACCCATGCAAGACACGTCACACCTATGACGTATGCCTTTCACCAAGAAGGCGCATGCCTCCTACACAACACCAAACCCCAGCCCACACATATTGGTCGTTATGACTTAGTGTTTTCAAATACTTACCTAATCAAATTCTATAGAAAGGTTTTCTGCACTTACTGAGAACCCTCATTACTTCACCTACGAATTCTTCTTCCACTAAGTTCTTCAAGCTCATCTATTAGCTTCCCATGTTAGGCGAAGAACAAAATCTTTTTGAACTGACACGTATTAGTATACACAAACAAGAGATACCTACTATCCTGTTGAAGCATGACCCCTATATGAACGAGGTTATAATTCTTCTAATAGAAGTTATTGACCAAGAATGCCATGACAACATTTATGCCCACTTAGAATCCGTGATTGCGATCAGAAGGGTCCCATAATCTTGTGCCTCTTCCTAGAAATTGTCTTTTCCAAAAGTTGTAACGACAATTTTGACGATTAGCCAATTTCTATAAGTTGGATAGAGTCTTGAATGGAGAATACCCCATCGTGTAGAAATATAGCATCAAATTGGATTCCTGTGATGACCGCCTCCTCCATCGTTCGGAAAATCAGTTACGGTTTGGCGCACATACCCTCCGTTGTAGTATATCTCATTTTTATATGTTAAGATTATTTTTAATTTCGAGGACAAATTTTTTATAAGTTGGGTAGGATGTAAACCCCCTAAAATTTTAAAAAAATGTTATATATATATTGACGATTTTGTATAGGAAATTTTTTGTTGATTATTTTCGAAGGTATTATTATTTTAGAAGTATTCTTGGAATTTTATAAATATAGTTGGTTTACTTGAGTATATGCATTTACATGGCAACATTGTACATACAAAAAATATATAGGAAAGTATATATTAAAAATAAAAGTATTAAGTATTTGTTAGATAAATTTTAGAAGATCACATTTTTACATAGCCTTTTAAATTTTATTATAAATTCATTTTTTTTATATGTATATTTATACAAAAATAAAAATAAAAATAAAATAAAAAGAACATAAAACCAAAACAACACGAATTCACTATTATTCCAAAGGAACAGTAGCAATTTCAAAATAGAGGCCAAGAGCCCCAAACCCGACCCCTGTTGTCCGTTTAGCAAAAGCTATATATGTAACCAAAAAGAACGACGAATAAACCCTAACCCTAATACTAGAACCCCAGAAGATCACCTACGACCGCCGTCGGCCACCCAAGGCCACCCACGAGCGCCCGCCGCCACCGAAAAAGTGCCACGCATGCGGGATGGGGCACTGACAACAACAGCAGCGATCAAGTCAGGTACCCCCTTTCGCCGTCGATTTTCTTTTATTACACTCAACGGTTTCTCGATCCGTAAATTTCTAATATAGTCTAGTTGACCACCCTCAAACCCCTTCAAATAGATCTATTTTATTTGTGCTAGATTAATTGTGAAAATATTTGGAATTCGAGGAAAAACCACAATGATAGGAAACTAAAAATTGCTTTGGAACCCTAATTTTGAAGGTGATTCTTTTCCAATCTGTCGACAGTTTCAAAATTTTGTTTGAACATATTTGTAGTCAACCTATAGGAGTTTAAAAACCTTTTTTTAGATTCACCTTACGTCCATTAAACAACATGTAAATCTTTTGCAAAGTTTTGGAAAAACATGTTTCGAATAATAGAAATTTTTAGAAAATACCCCGATACTGAGTCTGTCACGACAATTCGGGTAACGTAGTCACGAACCGAAAGCATCGAAAGGTGCGTATCGACGTTGTAGACATGTGGGCTTTGGCAGAATTTAAATTGGTTGCGTGTGCGCGACGAATTTGATGCGTATCCGTCAAAATTTACCGTATCGATCTCTTTGCAAATTAAGTCATAACTTTGTGTATAGTCGAAGGTTCGAGACGAAGCTTGCGCCAACAGGATCGTATCATTTTTTGGTATTGTATGCCAATTTTGGTCCGATTCTGAGATCCAATGGGCAATTTTGTATACGGCTCATCAGAATCCAAAACTGGACATACCGTTGAGTTCGTCTCGTCAAATCGGATGACATAAAGTTTGATAACTTTAGAGACCATAGATACCGGCACATTTTTCGATACAAAATGGGTCCAACGACGGACATCGTTTTGACCTAAAATTATGATTTTGCCCCTGTTCCAGAATTGGACTTTTGGACAGGCATTCCCAAGATATATCTTTTACGCCAGGAACATTTTTGATGTTTGTTTCAGCATCCGGAGCCATTCGTGGATTGTGACTTTCTTTTGTTGATGCTTGTGACTATTGTTGTCATTCCTGCACCATCACGCAAGATACCTTGCCACCTTACTCTGTGATTTACCTTATCTTATTTTCAGTTATTTATATTCAGCATTACTTATCTATTGTTATTATTATATCACTGTGCATCCAAGTCACACTTGGGTGCAAACGACTATATCGGTCGTTTTACTTATTTTGTTTTATTCTCTTGCATTGACTTAGCCTATTGACCACCCATTGATAATAAGGTATTGGTATATCTAATACGGCCTTGACAGATGCTTTATCACGTGTTGTGAGTCACATGTAGGATACGTACTCACATAGTCAGCTGGCTACCATACGTCTGAGGCGTACGACGGATAGGAGTAACTGCCAATAGAATTGCATACTAGTAGACTTGGCGGGTACTAGAGGTTCATATTAGTCATGGAGATGATGATACTAGAAATTTGGTGGGAAGAACAATACCTGACGTATGGGCTTCTATTACAGTTTTTCTTGTAACCCGAAAGCTCCGCTGGAGATACGGGTATGCTTACCCCCTCAGGTTGGCCACTGACGTTCTTGAACGTTATGCGCTTGGTCACTGGTGCCCAAGTGGGGATTATACCGGATCCTATTATTAGCCAGGGCTCATGCGTCGAAGGATTGTATCTCAACTGCATGTTCACAATAGAATGGTTAGGAACCATATTGCATGCATTCTTTTATTTTCTATTATGTCACAGTTTATACGGCATAGTGTTTTCTCGTATCTTGTTACGTCCCTCTGAGGACCTGGTGATCTCTCCAGGTGTGTGCTTTGTAAATTTTTGCAGGTATTCTAATCAAGGCCGTGATCTTCTCCATTCCTTCGAAGATGATTGCTCTTGGTTCGTTATGCTATTTTATCCATCATTTTCTTGTATATTTTCTCACATTTAAAATGGTTGGTAGTGGATTTGTCTCCGCCGAACTACATATATAAATGACAAAATTTATAGTCAATTTATATTATTATTCTTTTATTTTATTTATGAGATTTAGTTGTCATGGTTTTACTGCATTTTACAAGTTATGTATACATGTGAGGATTCCATATATTGGAGTATACTTCGTATGTATGCAGCTGGCATGTTTATGTACTTAGTCCTAAGTATTTTGGGACTGGGGCATTACATAACCTAATATTCGCATATCTTACTTCTAGACCTAGGTACATTCTATTGCGATCTTAAAATCAAATTCTCACAAAATTCCAAGTGTTTTCTATTTATTTAATTATAGTCAAAATAGAGATTTTGGTAGCGGATTTTATACTTGGGAGGTAGGAGGGGATTAGAGATGCCATATGCCATATATATCTAGTGGTATAGATTTTTGCAACTAGTATGTAAGGATTATAAATTTTTAGGACATTATGTGTTTGATGGGGTAGTGTAACCAAAGGTGGGTAGACGTCATCAGTATAGAAATAAATATATGACCATACTAGGTTATGCACCAATGGTAGTCACTCGATCAAGAATAGAATGGTAGTTCTAGTGTAACGATTGACCCTCTACGAGAAGAATATAAGCATATCCTAACCCAGCCTATTAACTATTATGCCCTATCAGTTGTATAGTTAGGATTAGTGTAAAGCCCCAGTCCCAAAATACGTAGGACTAGGAACGTAGACATGCCAGCTGTAAATATACGAAGTATACTCCAATATATGGAAGCCTCGTATGAATACATAAGCTGTAAAATCCAGTAGAACCATAACTAATCTCATCCACACAAAATAAAAGAATAAAAGATATCATATAAAGATAATGAATTGTCTTGATACAATATGTTGGGCGAGACAAATCTACTACCAATAAATAAGGAAAATACATGAAAAATGAAATAAATTTGGCGAGCGAAGCGAAGACGATCCAAGCGCAATCATCCTCGAAGAAATGGTGATGGTCACGGCTAGAGTTAAAGCACCTGCGAAAGACAAAAGCACACACCTGAAAAGATAACCAGGTCCTCAGAGGGACGTAACAAGACACATAATATCATGCCATATAAACTGAATAAATATTGCTCAAATAAATAAGTCAATTGAATTATAATATGGTCCAATACACACCTATTGAACTAGCTTACCATCACCCAACCAAACAAGGACAGGAGATGATAAACTAATTCGGTGACGTACCTTTCCATGCTATGAATCCAATAAGGTATCCGGACCCCAACAAGGTTCAATACCTTCTCATCGGAGTAGTAAGTCACACCTACAACCAAACAAGGACAAGATGTGACGAACTAATCCGCGACAGGTTATTGTTCCAAGCCACGGTCAGATACAAGTATCCAAACCAAAAGTACTCGTACCTAACGGATAAAGGTGCCTAACCGTTCTAAGTGAAATATAGTTAAGAACAATCCTTCCTATGCATGGGCCCTGGTTAAATAGGATCGGCAAAGTCCCCACTTGGGGCACCAGAGGCCCAATCAATAAGAGCATAACGTTCCGCAGAACGTCAGTGGCCGTCAGTAATCATGGGTCATCAACCCCGTATCTGCAGCGGAGCTTCCGGGTCACAAGGGAAAGTGCATCGAATCCTATATGCTAAGGAATTGTCGTCCCCGCCCAATGCCTACTATGTTGTATCCACAACAATAAACCTCTATAACCGCTAAGTCAAAACTAGCATACAACCTCTATTAGCGGTTATTCCTATCGTACGGCTTATACGCACTGGTGGCCAGCTAGTCACGCATGTCCGTGTTCTACATGCGACACACTACTTCGTGTTACAACGTGTCAAGGCCAATGAATACAACACACAAAATGGTCCCTTAAATCTAGGTTTAATGCGTAAGAAAAATAATACATAGCAGGAAATATAACTGAACAGTAAGTTCTAACAGGTTAAGCCATGTATCACAGTTTATTTTGTATAAAGAAAATGTTGAATAATGCATGAAATATGAGCTAAAGTAAATAAACAGCGAATGGAAAGGTGTCTTGTCTGGTAGGACGCCTGGTGTACTGTAAGGATCAATGTGGCTCGAACTTCGACTTCGGTGCAACAACTATGCAAGGTAACCTCTGATGGTGGCACGGACAGTTCCATTAGGTCCGGGACGGTCAAAGTAGTTAGGGTGGACATAAGGTAGTACAAATTTGGTGAGAAAATGAGAATAATGAGTTTAGTCACGGACGGAAGGAAAATCAAAGGAATTTGATAAATAAGGAAATATATGATTCAGAAATACTTATAGTCCTTGAAAAAGAAATATATTTTATCATCAAAAATTATTATTTTTAGGTAGTTAGTAAAATCATTTTAGGTCAAAAACTATACTTCATAAAATATTTTAAATAAATCTTTGAAAACATTAATAACTCATTTAGGTCAAAATTATATTTAAATATAGTAGAAAAAATAATAATATAAAAATAAATTTAGGGTTTATAAATTGATTTTAAAAATAGGCGTGGACTACATACATTATTATAAATCAAAATATTTTAAATAAATATTTTGGAAGTCTACAAATTTATTTGGGCAAAAATCTTACTTTTATCAAAATAATTTAGTTTGGAAAAAAACTCTTTGAAAATAGCTATAACTATTATTCAATACATTTTATTTGATTATAAAATAATTATATAATAAAACTATTGTCAATATTTTATCTAACAGTATCAATAAATATAACATGAAAGATAATACTACTACTATTAATAATAATAAAAATATTAGTAATAATAACAATAATAATAATGGTAATTAAAACAAATAGAACAAAACCAAAATAAAACAACACCTACTAAACAAAATAAAATAATGTATATGGTATAACAAAAGTTATAATGAATAAAAATATTATAAAATAACAAATAAATAAGAACAATAACAGAACTGTTCTCTCCTCAAAGGAAGAGAACCACTTATTTTGTTTCTAAAAATTTTTTGTGAAGCATCAAATCTGAAGAATGGAGGAGAGGGAGGGAAAGGAGAGGCGGAAGGAATGGGGAGCTACGGTGAGCGGAGGGGGAATTGAGGCTCGGGCGATCGAGAGAAAGTGGAGAGGAGGCGGCGCCGGAGGCTCTGGTCGTGGCGGAGGAAGTCGACCGGGCGCGGTGGCGCGACGACGGAGAAGCACGCGCAAGCGGCGACAGGAGATGGATCGAGGAGGAGGAGAGAGATCGAGAGGCTACGAGCGGTGGAGGCGGAGGCGGTCGGGAGAGGCCAGCGGCTACGGAGAAACGCGGCACGGTGCTCGTCCGCGGAGGAGTTGGTGCGCAAGGCGACGGAGGGGGTGTCGGCCGGGGCTCGTCGACGGGCAAGGAGGTCGGAGGTTAGTTTTAAATTTAGGGTTTTTCTTTGGTTGTGGTGGTGGATGATTTTGGGGTTCTTGGGATTTTGGTGGTCTGGTAGTGGTACGACCGACGATGGCTGTGGTGGCGGTAGGCTGGTTGGAGTGATGGTGGTGGGCTGGTTGTGGTGATGGCGGGTGTCGTCGGTGATGATGATGGTGTGGGCAGTGGACGGAGGCGAGTACGATTGTCCGACCGGAGTTGGCCGGGAAACAGGTGATAGAGGTCTTGGCGGTGGTTGTGGCGATGCCAGTAGGGTGGTGGAGGAGCTGCACGGTGTCGGGTAGCTGTCGACCCAGTTGGTGGCCGAGGGAAGGTGACGGGCACTCGGCGGGTCTGGAGGGTTTGTGGTGATGCTGTGTTTGGGTCGGAGATGGGCCGTTCTGGTGGTGGAGATCAGGGGGCTCGTCGGTCGTAGCGGTAATGGGATGCCGGAGATGGCAGTGATGGTAGTGGGTGTGACAGGGTGGCGCGGTGGAGGTGATGTTGTAGGCTGTAGTCGTCATGTTAGGGAAGGATGTCGGTGGTTGTTAGGAACGCTAGAGGTGGCGTTGGTATGACGGGATCTATCCGGGATCGGGTGGTCGACAACAGGGTGGAAGACGGAAAGGGCGGCTGTGGTCGGGACAAACTTTAGGTTTAAGGTTTTGGTGGCTAATGTCGGGTGTGTCTGACACAAAAATTATGGGATTTGGATTGTATGGCTATGTCGGGGTTGTCGACACGAAAGAATAAATGTAATTGTAAAAGAATGGAATAAAAGAGTCACCCGGGGTCGGACTCGAGGCTTTCACGGCTGACACGAGGATGGATGGAACACCGACACGAGGCCCGTCTATTTGTGGTAGAGATATTTATGGAGAAAATAATGGATGAAAAACTTATGGAGGCTCCCCTATTTATATGGTTGAGGTAATCCTTAGAAGATAAGGATTTGGATTATTTAAACCCAAAAATAGATAATTACTTTTAATTCAAATAACTTTTAAAACAATCCAAATCAATCCAAATTCAATCTAATTTAAATATAGATAAATCTATCTTTACATTAGATAATAAATCCATAAATTTAAATTTGTAATTCATCATAATTAATTTAAACAAATATCAACCGTTTTAAAATATATTTTTATGAACACTAAAATTATAATAATAATTAATTTCAAAAATTACATTATTATTTAAAATAAACTAATAAAATATTTATGAAATATATATGTATGCACGAATAATTGTTATTAAGAAAGGCTTTGTATAATTAAAATAAATAAAATAATGAACTTGAAAATTTTAGTACGATAGCTAAAATAATTATTATATATGTTATTTTGAAACTATAAAAATAGAAAAAATATTTTTCTAAAATATGTACGCTCGCACATATTCGTACTCGTCGAGCAATTACGAAAAAAGAAATTTTGCACACGACGTATAATGCAACTACGCGACGTACAAATACAAGTAAAAAAAATTAGTACCAAATTTATTAAAAAAATATATAGTAGAAATTTAGTGGTTTTACATCCTACCCAACTTAAAATAATTTTGCCCTCAAAATTAAGAATTAGTAGGGGGTGAGAAGGCACAAAGGGATATCGATAGGATCGAGTTATTAAGCGGGGCGAAGAAATAACATTTAACAAAACATGCATTAGGAAATTACGATTTTAATAACGGCGAAAATGATCATGGGCTAACGCAAGAATGAAAATGAGTGAGGGTTAAAGCTTAATCAAGATATCCTGCAAGCATGGTATCAAGAGAAATAAATTTAGGGATTTAGAAGATAGGCTTTCTTAAGAGTAGGTTGATAGCACGATTAAAAGAACGAATTAAGTTCACACCTAATTTAAGTGATTAGATGGTTATGATAGGGTCGAGAAATGGACGATTAGTTTAGGATGAAGATATAGCAACATCGAGTGATAATGGTCCTACTCGATATTTGAAGTCTAGAGGAAGTTCTAGTATAACGCCTTCGTCCTTCTAGAATAGGTGAAGGCGAAAGCAATACAGAGTTCGAAGGAGGCGTTATCGAATATGAATACGTGGTTCAAAGGCGACCAAATAATTCAAAAGGAGTTGCCAAGGCAGTCGCGGATGAGACTCTAGAGGGCAAGTTTAGCTTTGTCCCCATCCACATAGAATAATAGACAAAAGTGAACCAAAGTGCACTAGGTTGATCAGACCATCATGCACCGGTTATGAGTAGACAATCTGTTAGTGGAGGCCTCCAATAACATACGTCATGAATAAGCTTGATAAAGAATTGAGCTTGCAAAAACTAGGCTACATTAGCATCATTAGTCTAAATAGTAAACATATATGCACGTGAGATTAAAATTGAAATAAAGTAGAATTAGTTCAAACGATTCTAAGTCATATCCTGTGTTGGTCTCCATACAGTCGTCCTACAGTCTGCTTGTCCAAGTCCTTGGTTGACTAGATGGGTTAGGGCCCTCTAAATTCTAGAATCTAAGTAAACTTGTGAATATAGGTCACAAGTACAAAGGGATTGTTAGGTCACAAGGCATTCTACCCAACTTAAAATTTAAACTAATGGTGTTTTGGGACAATGTCTAACTAGTAGGGGTCACATGTCTAACCTCTAGCAAAACACGAAGGAAAGATAATAATTATGATGGAAGGAATCAAGCAAGATCCAGTCGATGAGTCGAACAATAGTTCGAATATGGAATCGAGGAAAGAGGTCAAGTATGTGGATGAGATCCTAGACTTTTAATCCTATGCGCAGGCTTGCTTGGTACGGTAAAGTAACCAAACAATTTATCTTGACCTGCATGGGCCACCACAAAAACATGTAACACCCCAGTCCCAAAATACGTAGGACTAGGAATGTAGACATGCCAGCTATAAACATACGAAGTATACTCTAATATATGGAAGCCTCGTATGAATACATAAGCTATAAAATATAGTAGAACCATAACTAATCTCATCCACACAAAATAAAAGAATAAAAGATATCATATAAAGACGAAGACAAATCTACTACCAACAAATAAAGGAAATACATGAAAAATGAAATGAGTTTGGCGAGCGAAGCGAAGACGATCCAAGCGCAATCATCCTCGAAGAAATGGAGATGGTCACGGCTAGAGCTAAAGCACCTGCGAAAGATAAGAGCACACACCTGGAGAGATAACCAGGTCCTCAGAGGGACGTAACAAGACACATAATATCATGCCATATAAACTGAATAAATATTGCTCAAATAAAAAAGTCATTTGAATTATAACGCAGTCCAATACACACCTATTAAACTAGCTTACCATCCCCCCAACCAAACAAGGACATGAGATGATAAACTAATTCACGGTGACGTATCTTTCTATGCTATGAATCCAATAAGGTATCTGGACCCCAACAAAGTTCAATACCTTCTCATCGGAGTAGTAAGTCACACCTACAACCAAACAAGGACAAGATGTGACGAACTAATCCGCGACAAGTTATTGTTCTAAGCCACGGTCAGATACAAGTACCCAAACCAAAATTACTCGTACCTAACGGATAAAGGTGCCTAACTGTTCTAAGTGAAATGTAGTTAAGAACAATCCTTCCTATGCATGGGCCCTGGCTAAATAGGATCGGCATTGTCCCCCCTTGGGGCACCCGAGGCCCAATCAATAAGAGCATAATGTTCCACAGAACGTGAGTGGTCGTCAGTAATCATGGGTCATCAATCCCATATCTCCAGCGGAGCTTACGGGTCACAAGGAAAAGTGCATTGAAGCCCATACGCTAAGGAATTGTCCTCCCCACCCAATGTCTACTATGTTGTATCCACAACAGTAAACCTCTGTAACCGCTAAGTCAAAACTAGCATGCAACCTCTATTAGCAGTTATTCCTATCGTACGGCTTATACGCACCGGTGGCCAGCCAGTCATGCATGTCTGTGTTCTACATGTGACACACAACTTCGTGTTACAACGTGTCAAGGCCAATGAATGCAACACACAAGGTGGTCCCTTAAATCTATGTTTAATGTATCAGAAAAATAATACATAGCAGGAAATATAACTGAACAGTAAGTTCTAACAGGTTAAGCCATGTATCACAGTTTATTTTGTATAAAGAAAATATTGAATAATGCATGAAATATGAGCTAAAATAAATAAACAGCGAATGGCAAGGTGTCTTGCCTGGTAGGACGCCTGATGTACTACAAGGATCAATGTGGCACAAACTTCGACTTTGGTGCAACAACTATGCAAGATGACATCTGATGGTGGCACGGACAGTTCCATTAGGTCCGGGACGGTCAAATTAGTTAGGGTGGACATAAGGTAGTACAAATTTGGTGAGGAAACGAGAATAATAGGTTTAGTCACGGACGGGAGGAAAATCAAAGAAATTTGATAAATAAGGAAATATATGATTCAGAAATACTTATAGTCCTTAAAAAAGAAATATATTTTATCATCAAAAATTATTATTTTTAAGTAGTTAGTAAAATCGTTTTAGGTCAAAAACTATACTTCATAAAATATTTTAAATAAATCTTTGAAAACATTAATAACTCATTTAGGTCAAAATTATATTTAAAATTAGTAGGAAAAATAATAATATAAAAATAAATTTAGGTTTATAAATTGATTTTGAAAATAGGCGTGGAAAAACACATTATTATAAATCAAAATATTTTAAATAAATATTTTGGAAGTCTACAAATTTATTTGGGCAAAAATCTTACTTTTATCAAAATAATTTAGTTTGGAAAAAAAAAACTCTTTGAAAATAGCCATAACTATTATTAAATACTTTTTATTCGATTATAAAATAATTATATAATAAAACTATTGTCAATATTTTATCTAACAGTATCAATAAATATAACAAGAAAGATAATACTACTACTACTATTAATAATAATAAAAATATTAGTAATAATAACAATAATAAAAATAGTAATGAAAACAAATGGAACAAAACCAAAACAACACCTACTAAACAAAATAAAATAATGTATATGGTATAACAAAAGTTATAATGAATAAAAATACAATAAAATAACAAGTAAATAAAAACAATAACAGAACTGTTCTCTCCTCAAAGGAAGAGAACCACTTATTTTGTTTCTAAAAAATTTTTATGAAGCATCAAAGCTGAAGAATGGAGGAGAGAGAGGGAAATGAGAGGCGGGAGGAACGGGGAGCTTCGGTGAGCGGAGGGGGAATCGAGGCTCGGGCGGTCGAGAGAAAGTGTAGAGGAGGCAGCGCCGGAGGCTCTGGTCGTGGCGGAGGAAGCCGATCAGGCGCGGTGGCACGACGACGGAGAAGCATGCGCAAGCGGCGGCGGGAGATGGATCGAGGAGGAGGAGAGAGATCAGGAGGCTACGAGCGGTAGAGACGGAGGCGGTCGGGAGAGGCCAGCGGCTGCAGAGAAACGCGGCACGGTGCTCGGCCGTGGAGGAGCTGGGGCGGAAGGGGACGAAGGGGGTTTCGGCCGGGGCTCGTCGGCGGGCAAGGCGGTCGGAGGTTAGTTTTAAATTTAGGGTTTTTCTTTGGCTGTGGTAGTGGATTATTTTAGGGTTCTTTAGATTTTGGTGGTCTAGTGGTGGCGCGGCCGGCAATGGCCGTGGTGGCGGTGGGCTGGTTATGGTGATGGCGGTGGGCTGGTTGTGGTGATGGCGGGTGTCGTCGATGATGATGATGGTGTGGGCAGTGGACGGAGGCGAGTACGGTTGTCCGGTCGGAGTTGGTCGAGAAACAGGGAATAGAGGTCTTGGCGGTGGTCGTGGCGATGCCAGTAGGGTGTGGAGGAGCTGCACGGTGTCGGGTAGCTGTTGACCCAGTTGGTGGCCGAGAAAAGGTGACGGGCGCTCGACGGGTCCGGGGGGTTTGTGGTGATGCTATGTTTGGGTCGGAGATGGGCCGTTCTGGTGGTGGAGATCAGAGGGCTCGTCGGTCGTGGCGGTGATGGGATGCCGGAGTTGGCAGTGATGGTAGTGGATGTGACAGGGTGGCACGGTGGAGGTAATGTTGTAGGCTGTAGTCGTCATGTTAGGGAAGGATATCGGTGGTTGTTGGGAACGCTAGAGGTGGCGTTGGTGTGACGGGATCTGGCCGGGATCGGGTGGTCGACAACAGGGTGGAAGACGGGAAGGACGGCTGTGGTCGGGACAAACTTCAGGTTTAAGGTTTTGGTGGTTAATGTCGGGTGTGTCCGACACAAAAATTATGGGATTTGGATTGTATGGCTATGTCGGGGTTGTCGACACGAAAGAATAAATATAATTGTAAAAGAATAGAATAAGAGAGTCACCCGGGGTCGGACCCGAGGCCGTCGCGGCTGATACGAGGATGGATGGAACACCGACACGAGGCACGCCTATTTGTGGTAGAGATATTTGTGGAGAAAATAATAGATGAAAAACTTATGGAGGCTCCCCTATTTATAGGGTTGAGGTAGTCCTTAGAAGATAAGGATTTGGATTATTTAAACCCAAAAATAGATAATTACTTTTAATTCAAATAACTTTTAAAACAATCCAGATCAATCCAAATTCAATCTAATCTAAATATAGATAAATCTACCTTTACATGAGATACTAAATCCATAAATTCAAATTTGTAATTCATCATAATTAATTTAAACAAATATCAACCGTTTTAAAATATATTTTTATGAACACTAAAATTATAATAATAATTAATTTCAAAAATTACATTATTATTTAAAAATAAACTAATAAAATATTTATAAAATATATATGTATGCACGAATAATTGTTATAAATGAAGGTTTTGTATAATTAAAATAAATAAAATAATGAACTTGAAAATTTTAGTACGATAGCTAAAATAATTATTATATATGTTATTTTGAAACTATAAAAATAGAAAAAATATTTTTCTAAAATATGTACGCTCGCACATATTCACACTCGTCGAGCAATTACTAAAAACAAAATTTCTCACACGACGTATAATGCAACTACGCAACGCACAAATACAAATAAAAAAATCAGTACAAAATTTATTAAAAAAATATAGTAGAAATTTAGGGGTGTTACAATTAGGCAGAATGGTAGGTATCACTTACCTTGGTCAGGTAAAAAAATACTTATATAATTGTGATAATAATATGGTTAGGAGGACATAGTTAGGCGTTAAGATTAGATGCACAATTTAGAAGTTTCATAAGCACTACCTAGATTCACAATAACATATGAGGATCCCTAGTAGGTAAATAAGTTGGCAAACTTTCAAATTTAGAAAGGAGTTAGTAGCCATGGATGGTAGGAAAATAATTATAGATATTTGAATTAGTATTAGCTTTCTAGTTGTTTCTTTTAGGCTAGAGTGGCAATCTTTTAGAGTACGTCCCCTAAATATTTGAAGACAAGACATATCATTTGTCATTATCGTGCTGTTTGAATTTCGAGGACGAAATTCTTTTAATGCGGGTAGATTGTAAGCATCCGAATTTTTAGGAATTTCTTTTCTTTATTTTATATGATTTTTATTTATTAAATTAGATTTTATCTTATTTTTATGACTATAGATGTGCTTTTTCGTAACTTTGATTTTTGGAGAACAAGAAATGCGAATCCTTCAAAACATCCTTCATGAATATTGAAGTAGGCAAGTCCACATTCAATTTGATATATTATGTACCACCCAAACTTGTCCTCTAATATTCTTTTGACTTCGTACAACTTCAGGTCAATTTAGGTCATTTGACTATTTACTATAATTCTAGACCTAATTTCCACCATGTCACGCCTTGTCCCAAAATATATAGGACTAGAAACGCAAGCATGCCAGCTAATACAATCGAGAATAAGTTTCCAATTTAGTGGACTTATGCTCGATGAACTATGCTAAAGAAGTATACTAAACCTATGCTATCACAACTATATCTCAATCGACAAATAATTAAATAAAACAAGAATAAACAATATGTAATATAGTCGGCCGTCCTATAATACACATGTTCGAGCAAACTCGAGAATAATATAGGCTTGCAAAACTAGGATAATGAGCAAGGTATAACATGAAATAAAATAGTAAGCACAAAAAAATGATAAAATAACTCTATAATTGATACCTAAAACCTGTAGTTGAAATCATACCATCCACCTATCTATACTATAAGCTCAGCAACGACCTAGAGAGATCACTAGATCCTTAGTGGAACGTAACAAGATACAAAAAAATAGCATGCCATTGTAAACAAAATAAATATAAACAGGTAATAAATAGCTCGGATGTTACGTGGTCTAATATTACATCTTCGAGTTATTGTACCACCCCCACAACCAAACAAGGATAGGAGATGGCACCCTATTCCGTAATAAAATACTTTTCCATGCCAAAATCCGAACTGAATAACCCGAACCACCATACGGTCCACTATCTTATCGTCAAAATAGTGAACCACACCTACAACCAAATAAGGATAACATGTGGCCCACTATTCCATGATAAGATATTAACCCATGATATGGTCAGGTATAAGTACATTATCTAACCGTACTATGTGAATGCATGTTGAAGACACCTTGAGCGTATGGGTGAGTAAATAATGATTGGCATCGAATCACAAGCCGACATCGGATCATGATCTAATGCTATGAACTATGGCTATGAGGCTAATGACCCTGCAATATCCTTCGAAGATTACGGAATCTAATACGGTAATCCCATACATCTTCTTGTAGTCTTCCTCGCCTATGGACTTGCACAAGTCATATCCATGACTCGGACAAACCATATCTCAAATGCAAGTCATCTTACCTAGACACATTCTAACTATCTAATAAGTCAACGCACCGATAGCCAGTCAATGTGCAACTCATGCATATGAAACCTCACTCATGTATCATGTAATAAAATATGTCAAGGCCTTGGAAGTTATATCTGTAACACCCAGTTTTCCAGATGAGAGTATTTTTGAAATTTTGTAATTATAATTATTATTTAAGGATATTTGTTTCATATTATGATTTTTAGTGATTTTTAATGATTTTTAGTAGAATTGATTTTGGGCCTATAGTTGACTTTGACTAGTGTTGACTAGAAGACTAACCGAGTGACTAACCTAGGTTAAGACCACTTGGTTAGGTTAAGTAAACTTGGTTTGACCTAATTTAGTGAAGTTTAAGTCATTGGAACTTGTTTGGAGAGATTTGGAGTTGAGTTGACTAATATGGCTTATGACTTCATAAGTCATGATTAATGACTTGACTTATAGCCCATAGGCCCACACAATGTACCAAACCTAAACCTAATCAGCCCATGGCAGCCACTATTGATCCTTTTTCCCCTATTTAATCCCCTCCTAGAATTTAGGGCTAGCCTCCATTGGGATTTGTGCAAGTTTTGGAAGAGATGAGTCTCCATCTTTCTAAAATCATAGGAAATCCATTTCAATTCCATTTTCCTTCAAATCAATTGCATTAGGACCTAATTCTTCTGTTCTTTCTGTTTATATAAGAATATTTCAGAGTAGGATCAATTTGTGGGAGTTTTTGAGGCTTGGAGAACCATTCCATTTGGGGCTTTTGTGAGCTTTGCACATCAATAGGTATAATCTATTCTAATCGATGAAATTCCTGTTTAATCATATTTCTAGGATGCCCTAGCCCTAATCTAACTCTAGGAATAGGAATCCCCAAAAGTTGTGTCCATTTTGTATCCTAACAGGACACGTATCAGTGTCATATTTGATGTGTTTGATGTAATGCCTCAACCAACATTTTATTCTAATTTCTGAAATATTTTTGAATGGAATTTTAGTTCTAGGGCTTGCTTAATGATTTTTGCTTTTATTTCCTAATTTTGGTGTCGTGTCGTGTCCATACGGGAACACGAACACGCGGGAACTGAAACACATGTTATGTCCTGCATCACGGGGTCGATAACTCCCGACACAGGACATGTGGACACGTCATTTTTGGCGAGGGGCTTGGGGAATCGTCTGCCACCATCCTCCCAAAAGATGGGCGTGCGTGGTTGCGTGTGCGAGGAGAAATCCTCCTCGCACTGGCCATACTGGCCCCGCGCGTGCGCTGTGCGCGTGTGGGTTTTGGCCACTGACACGCACTTTTATTTCAGACATGGGGACACGGTGCAGGGGCATACACGTGTATCCCTACACGTGGCGAATACGTGGGTACGATCACGAGTCGTGTTGTGCCCTGTGTCGTGTCCTAGAGTGACACGCACGCGTGTACGACGCTGCGTGCTGTGTAGTGTCTGTGTGTAATTCTAGACGTGGACACGCCGTGTCCGGTCTAGGGTGACACAAAAGGATTCCTGGGGACACGTGCACGTATGGGGGATTGTTTACCAACCATTAAATTGTATATTTAACTTATTTTTGATTTCGAATTTGGAATTTCCTATTTAGACTGATACTTAGGTTCTGTTATGAATTCCTGAACCTTTCTTCTTCTTTTTTAACTGAAATGTTAGTATTTAATTGACATGTTTAATCTATTTACATGTGTATTAGTAAGTGCTAGGTGGGATTATCATGTAAGGTTAGGTTTTTCATTTGAGAAATGGATTTTGGACTGTTTGTTGAATGTAGAGAGGACTGATACACAGTCTTGAGAAATCAGATTCTCAACTTCATTCTCCACAACTGAGTTTGAAGTTTGTTAATCATGTTAGATTCCTCTACCTGTGTATTAGACCCTTACAATGTTAGTTTGACTAGTGTTAGTTTTTTTGATTTCGAATGGGGCTTGAGGGTGTTGAATGACTTGAACACTGTTGACTGATTCACATTTCAGTTTCATAATTCCTGTGATTTCCTCACTAAAATTATGATTCAGTTGTTATGATAAATCATTCCCATGTTGCACTGAATATGTGAGGAGAATGGGGGTTTAGGTTTGAGTAGAAAATAGGTTTTTGTGCTTAATTGATATGAACTTAACTGTCATTGCCATGTTGCACTATTGCACATCATAAATTCCTGAAATTATTTTGTGTTCTTCTAAAACTGTTTATAACTGCTTTATAGTTCTCTGTCTTTTAATTGGGATTTCTTGATGAGTTGTACTCGTTCCTGTCCTGACTGGACCTGTTGAAATTTTACAGATGATTGCCGTGAGGACACATGCCCTACATATTATGGACCCGGAGACGGGATGACTACCTTTGGCCCTGACACTCAGGAGTGATCAGAATTTAGTTTAGTAGACTAGCATTTGTTTCCATGTTGAACTTGTTATAGAAGTTTTGAGACTTGTGTAGTATTTGAGATTTGTTGAGAGTTGTTATTATTTTAGTAGTTGTTCTTCTATTCTTGGTTTAATTTTTCTGTGTTTATCTTATCGTGCTTAGACTGTGATTGAGTTCAATATCTTATACTTGTCCTCCGTTCGGAGTTGATCATGATGAGTACATTATTATTGCGTGAGTTGCTGGTTAGATAGTAACCTAGGACAGCGTTCTACCGTCGATACTGCGGCGTTGGCTGGGCGTCGTTACGTATTCGTACCCTCACAGTGGGTACGGGTCGTGACACATTTTTAGTGGTGGCCCATACAGGTCGAGTTTATGTAGTGGTATTCGAACTAGAGTATCACTACAGCCTGCGATAGGATTGAGAAATAGGTTTAAAGGGAGATGTACTCAATCACAGTTAGAAAAAATTCTGCTTCAATTCATGCCATCAACATATCTTACTGACTTGTCTTCTTTGCAATAAACTGTCCTCCTTTGATTTATCGATTCCTGCTCAGTATTTACTTCCTTTTCGATTTGTCTTAAGGATGGTGGAGACACGATCACATCGCTCTGGTACAGTAGCCGCTGGAGAGGGGTCTGCCACCTCTCGTCCATTGCAGCAGCCTGTTGAGACTGTAGCACCTTCTGTTCCTGATCAGACAGGAGCTGCTGTAGCCATTGGGGGTATGTCTCCACTTGTTCAGAGGACGACCCCAGTCATTCCTGAGATGTTTCAGCAGCAGCATCAGCAGCCACCTGCAGGGACAGTTGACGCCATTCAGCTGTTGGCCTTCTTCAGGCAGTACATGGAGGGTCAGCAGACCCAGCAGCAGAGGCACACGGCAGAGCTCAGCAGAGGCATTGAGCTGGCAGTGATGGCAGTGGAGAGAGTCGTAGCTCAGCCAGCGGTAGCCCCGCAACCGTACCAGCCACGGGAGAAGGGCATCCAGGACTTCCAGAAGATGCACCCGAGAGACTTCCGAGGGACAGAGGAGATCTTGTATGCCGATGAGTGGATCGAGCATATGGAGGAGATCTTCAGGTTGGCTGAGATCTCGACGAGACTTCAGAAAGAGGCGGCAGCTAACATAATGCAGGATCTGGCCCGTACATGGTACCAGACCGACCCGAGGGTTGGCACAGCAGGACAGACTTGGGCAGCATTCAAGAAGCTGTTCAAGGAGAAGTTCTTTCCAGACGCAGCACTGGGAGCCCTCGAGACCCATTTCGAGGCCCTAGTTCAGGGGACCCAGTCCGTAGAGGAGTACGCAGGAGAGTTCTGCCGCCTGAGCAGATTTATGGAGGACTTGTCGGAGACGACGAAGGCCCGGAGGTTCCAGAAGGGCTTGGTAAAGAAGGTCAAGTCCTACACCAAGAACGCCCGCAGCGCTACATTTGAGGAGATCCTGGTGGACGTACTAGCTGCAGAGGATGATCTTGAGCTTAGGCTCAAGAAAGGGCGAGACCCCCAGGGTGGTAGCAGCAGCGGGGGTCAGGCCAAGAGGCCCCATGTGCAGGCTCAGCAGGCACAGGCACCAGTACGAGTACAGCAGGCACAGCATCAGCATAGAGGACAGGACCGCGAGGTGCCGACTTGTGCCTACTGCAGGAAGGCAGGGCATGTTTGGGAGTCTTGTAGGAGGAGGCTGAAGGTTTGTCTATTTTGTGGGTCTGGTGCTCACAAGATGATAGATTGTCCCGCTGCACCTCCTTATGAGGGAGCTAGGCCACCTGTAGCTCAGCACCAGAGGGGTAGAGCTTTTGCGATGGCGGTCGAGGAGACCGACGCTGCAGGTGATGGGTTAGCAGGTTTGTCCTTCTCATTCTTCCTCCCCACTTTTCTGTGTGATTCCCTTAGTACCTGCCAGGATATTGTTTGTGATTGCTAGATAGTGTAGCTACCCTGTTCGAGACTATGGAATCACGACCAGTAACATTTTGTTTGCATGATTATCTTTTGACCTTGATTGTTTGGGTTTGACCTAGAAGGGGTGCGACCATTTTAATTTCGAGGACGAAATTTTTATAAGGTGGGTAGGATTGTAACACCCAATTTTCCAGATGAGGGCATTTTTGAAATTTTGTAACTATAATTATTATTTAAGGATATTTGTTTCATATTATGATTTTTAGTAATTTTTAATAATTTTTAGTAGAATTGATTTTGGGCCTATAGTTGACTTTGACTAGTGTTGACTTGAAGACTAACCGAGTGACTAACCCTGGTTAAGACCACTTGGTTAGGTTAAGTAAACTTGGTTTGACCTAATTTAGTGAAGTTTATGTCATTGGAACTTGTTTGGAGAGATTTGGAGTTGATTTGACTAATATGGCTTATGACTTCATAAGTCATGATTAATGACTTGACTTATAGCCCATAGGCCCACACCATGGACCAAACCTAAACCTAATCAGCCCATGGCAGCCACTATTGATCCTTTCCCCCTATTTAATCCCCTCATAGAATCTAGGGCTAGCCTCCATTGGGATTTGTGCAAGTTTTGGAAGAGGTGAGTCTCTATCTTTCTAAAATCATAGGAAATACATTTCAACTCCATTTTCCTTCAAATCAATTACATTAGGACCTAATTCTTCTATTCTTTCTGTTTGTGTAAGAATATTTCAGAGTAGGATCAATTTGTGGGAGTTTTTAAGGCTTGGAGAACCATTCCATTTGGTACTTTTGTGAGCTTTGCACATCAATAGGTATAATCTATTCTAACCCATGAAATTCCTATTTAATCGCATTTCTAGGATGCCCTAGCCCTAACCTAACTCTAGGAATAGGAATCCCCAAAAGTTGTGTCCATTTCGTGTCCTAACAGGACACGTATTAGTGTCATATTTGATGTGTTTGATGTAATGTCTCAACCAACATTTTGTTCTAATTTCTGAAATATTTTTGAATGGAATTTTAGTTCTAGGGCTTGCTTAATGATTTTTGCTTTTATTTCCTAATTTTGGTGTCGTGTCGTGTCCACACGGGGACACGAACACGCGGGGACTGAAACACATGTTGTGTCCTGCATCACGGGGTCGATAACTCCCGACACAGGACACGTGGACACGCCATTTTTGGCGAGGGGCTTGGGGCATTGTCTGCCACCATCCTCCCAAAAGATGGGCGCGCGTGGTTGCGTGTGCGAGGAGAAATCCTCCTCGCAATGGCCGTACTGGCCGCGCGCGCGCTGTGCACGCGTGTGTTTTGGCCACTGACATGCACTTTTTTTCAGACACGGGGACACGGTACAGGGGCATACAGGTGTAGCCCTACACGTGGCGAACACGTGGGCACGATCATGAGTCGTGTCGTGCCCTGTGTCATGTCCTAGGGTGACACACACGCGTGCACGACGCTGCGTGCTGTGTAGTGTCTGTGTGTAATTCTAGACGTGGACACGCCGTGTCCGACTCTAGGGTGACACGAAGAGATTCCTGGGGACACGTGCACGTGTGGGGGATTGTTTACCAACCATTAAATTGTATATTTAACTTATTTTTTATTTCGAATTTGGAATTTCCTATTTAGACTGATACTTAGGTTCTGTTATGAATTCCTGAACCTTTCTTCTTCTTTTTTAACTGAAATGTTAGTATTTAATTGACATGTTTAATCTATTTACATGTGTATTAGTAAGTGCTAGGTGGGATTATCATATAAGGTTAGGTTTTTCATTTGAGAAATGGATTTTGGACTGTTTGTTGAATGTAGAGAGGACTGATACACAGTCTTGAGAAATTAGATTCTCAACTTCATTCTACACAACTGAGTTTGAAGTTTATTGATCATGTTAGATTCCTCTACCTGTGTATTAGACCCTTACAATGTTAGTTTGACTAGTGTTAGTTTTTTTTATTTCGAATGGGGCTTGAGGGTGTTGAATGACTTGAACACTGTTGACTGATTCACATTTCAGTTTCATAATTCCTGTGATTTCCTCACTAAAATTATGATTCAGTTGTTATGATAAATCATTCCCATGTTGCACTGAATATGTGAGGAGAATGGGTGTTTAGGTTTGAGTAGAAAATAGGTTTTTGTGCTTAATTGATATGAACTTAACTGTCATTGCCATGTTGCACTATTGTACATCACAAATTCCTGAAATTATTCTGTGTTCTTCTAAAACTGTTTATAACTGCTTTATAGTTCTCTGTCTTTTAATTAGGATTTCTTGATGAGTTGTACTCGTTCCTGTCCTGACTGGACCTGTTGAAATTTTACAGATGATTGCCGTGAGGACACATGCCCTACATATTATGGACCCGGAGACGGGATGACTACCTTTGGCTCTGACACTCAGGAGTGATCGGGATTTAGTTTAGTAGACTAGCATTTGTTTCCATGTTGAACATGTTATAGAAGTTTTGAGACTTGTGTTGTATTTGAGATTTGTTGAGAGTTGTTATTATTTTAGTAGTTGTTCTTCTATTCTTAGTTTAATTCTTCTGTGTTTATCTTATCGTGCTTAGACTGTGATTGAGTTCAATATCTTATACTTGTCCTCCGTTCGGAGTTGATCATGATGAGTACATTATAATTGCGTGAGTTGCTGGTTAAATAGTAACCTAAGACAGCGTTCTACCACTGACACTGCGGCGTAGGCTGGGCGTCGTTACGTATTCGTACCCTCACAGTGGGTGCGGGTCGTGACAATATCAATAACTTTACAACAAACGGTAAGTCCACTAACTCTAAGTCAACTCACACACTCAAGTCATCAACGTCAACATCGACGGCACCCAAGTCAAACTGGACGCATACACTATAATTGTAACTAACAAAAGAACAAAAATAGAAACATAATTTAAACAGAAAACAAATACAAGGTATCTTGCCTGGATTTGCAGCAAAGGAATAAAGTATCGATCCGGCGTCACCCTTTGCGGTCACGGTCTCACGAACTCCTATAAGTTTATACAACTAATATTAAAAATATTTCTAACATTATTACTAGTATTTACATATCTATCTATACATACTAAGTAGGGTTATCTACTGTATATTAGTTATAATAACTTAACTAGTCATAATATTCATATTAAGGCTAACAAAATTCCACAAAATATAGGTATAAATATTCCATATTAATTCTGAAATATATCATGAATATTCTGGGAATAAATATAATATTACTAATATTGTATACAAACTATTTAGAAATTGTTTAGAATGTATTTTATGATCAAACTAACATCCACATTGATAAATCAACGTTATTAGAACAAGTTTAATCATGAATAAAATAACTTTAATAATCTGAAATAAATGGAAATCAATTATTTAAATTAACAATATTCATGGTCATGAGTCGAGGATCATTGATATGGAGCATTGGTTGCACACAGAAATATTTTTGGGCTCACAAGATGACAATTTTGATAGTTCGATTACGGCAGAATTGTATCCTTCATCGAATTATTCGAGCATTAAAATAGAAAAATTAAGAAAAACTCATTGAACAAAAATTGTAGTTAATCAAAATACGGTCGTTTTCATATATGATATCAATGGTAAAGATGAATCTAAACTGTCCAAATCTAGCCTGCAATGAACAGTGCCAGATCTGGACACACTTGGGAAAAATGTGTGCCCCGACCAATCTAGGAAGAATTTTAACATAAAATTTTATATGAAGATAGTAGACATACAGGGAACCTAGAATTTTTGGTCCTGCGAGGTTTCGATATCTATAAGTGGAGAAAATACATTCATAATTTGGCATACCTGTTGTGATTTTTGGACAACACGTCGGGGTCGACTTTGAGCGGCTGTTACAGCTCGTAGGTGTTTGCCATTAAAAAGTTGTGGATTGAACTTTGTATTTAATCATAAACAGAACAGAGTACAATATAGGATTTTAATGTAATCCTTAGAGTACACTTTTGTTTTTATCTGGGAACTGTGGCGATGGAGCGAATGGTAAGTCTTTGACTCCGTTGACGATCTAATGACGATCTCAAACTCTCTAAAATTCTAGGTTGCTCTGGAACGAGCAGTGACTTGAAGAGGAATGGAACTCTTGCAAGTGCTCTGGATGCTGAAGTGATTGAAAAATGTTCAAGAAGTGGGGGCTTGAATGAAGGAATGATCCTTCTCTTTATAGGCAGCAGCATGATCTGCTTATGTGCGCATATGCGATGCATGTATGGAGAACTTGCACATAGGGACGCCACATGGCAGACTTTGTTGGACGCATGGACGATGCCCCAGGGAGCTGGAACTGAATCTGTTTGAACAGAACTGTTGAGCTATGAAGGAGCTGACATGTGGCAGTTGTTGAGATTTGGTTGTTGCTGAAATCTTGGGTGGTTGGCACCCATTCGTAGGCAGAACTGAGTCAGTGACATGTGGCACATGTACATGGCTCAAAGATCTTTGCACGTTGATTTGGGTGGATGCGCCTAGGATCGGGCGCATGAGGAGACTCGGCTTCTGACTTTTGAGGTTAGGATAGCAAGTTTGGGCACACGGCTGTAGGAGCGCATGCAGAGCTTTGGGTTCATGGCTGTGGAGGCACAAACGATTAATTAGTCGGCCACGTGGCAGAGCACGGCCGTAATCGACAAAAGAGTTATGGATGTATCTCTTCATTTTCTGCAAAAGCTGACTGCTCATACTTCGAGATGTGTGCCATTGTCATTTTTGTTTTGTAGCATTAAATGTTTTGATGGATGACGAGCTTGGTTCGGTACGTCTATTTGTGTATTACTTGGCGCATCGGCATGGAGCGCATGGTGCTAAGGAGCGCATCTGCTACGTGGCGCATCTCCTTTGGTTAATCTTGCTGATTCTTTCGAGGTATTGATGACTCTTTGACATAGATAAATTTGAGGTGGCAGATTCATCACCATTAATGCAAGTTTATTGTACTGACTTTGGAGAGTTTACCACTTGGTGCATGGGTGTGATTTATCCCATCCTATAAATAGTAGTGGTGAGAGAGAATTGGTTCTCATTTCATCCAACTTCTCAAATGAAGATAAACTCGACCGATCCTCCGCATTGGCAAGATGCTGCACTATGGACTGTGGATCTCCTCGTTCGAAGAAGCTTTGAGAACGAACTCCTTCAGAAGACTGAGATATGTCGGGAGAGCCATGGACACGACAGCTTATGTTCCAGCCCCTTATGGCAGTGTTCTTCGTCGAGATGGCATTGCGTGCTTGTTGCATCCAAAGATCAAGGTTGTCGTGCCTCGACTTTTGTTAGGCTGGTAGAGCCACTGGGTTTGGATTTATTGCCAACCCACGTTCGCTCTATAACTACTTTATTAGCCGAAGCACTCGCGCATTAACAAGGAAGTGATTCACTCTTATGAGAAGAAATGATGCACCTATGCCGAGACGACGGAGTGATGCGCCTAGCTTAGATGTCAGAGTGCTTCTTTGTAGTAGACTTTTTATTGTAACAAGAGTTTGGACATGTAATAGATTTTTATGTGAAATAAAAATCTAATCTTCATGTGTCTCTTCTCTTTTGCTATCTTCAGAATGATATGCTTTGGGTTCTTCGCACATGGCACTTTTGGACGCATGGCGCTTTAGGGCAGATAGGAGTTCTGACCTTGGATGCGCAAGAAATTCCATGCTTTTACAAGGCCCCCTTCAAAGTTTTTAAAACTTTCTACCAATTTTTGGAATACTTTGAACCAAGAAGCATGGGCAGTAGATGTTCTAGGTACATGCCCTGTCTAGGCGCATGGCAGTTCCGTGCATGGCTATGCTGGCGCATACTCTCCTCGATTTAAATAAAAGAAGATAATGCCTCGAACTTCGAGTGATTAATGATGGTATCTTTTGGAAGATATGCAGTCGTTAGTTTCATGAGACCCGAAGAGACGTTGATATCATATTTTTATCGGTGCACGTGTGTGGCTTATGCCTATAAATAGGCGTCTGTAGGGAGAGAAAAGAACTTCTTTCATTTCCCTCCTCTTCTTCCTCTTCAGAGTTTTTCTTTTCAAAAACCCTAGATTATGAGAAATGGCTTCCAAGACTACCCGTGGTGCTGCTGGCCAGGGCAGAGGCAAAGGCAAGAAGTCCGTTGAGACCGACGCCGAGGAGACCCAAGTCGTCGAAATGACGCACGTCGACGTGCGGCCGGAAGTGACTGGTGGGTGAGCCACTGCATTGGAAGTTACACAGACACTTTGTTGCACGATTTCAGACACATGGATGGGTAACCATCTTAGAACATGTGTCAAACCACTCTGTTGAAGCGCATGCATATGGCTATATGAGCCCTACCTTGAGGATGTGCCTAGGCTTTTGGTGCAGAGGCGCATGGACTTTGGTCTTGATGATGCGCCGAAGCTTTTCCATGTTGACGCACATGAACTTTGTCCTGATGATGCGCCAAAGCTTTTCTTCGCTGACACACATGGACTTCGGTCATGATAATGCGTCGAAGCTATCCTTCCAACGTGCATGGACATCGGTCTTGTAGATGCACCATGGTGGAATTCAGTTAGTGTGCATGGACTTTTTGTCCTGATGATGTGCCCCGACTTTGTTACACAGCTGTTGGTATACGCCGATGCCAAGCTATTCATATCTTTCGACTCAAGGGACCGTGTTCTTTTGCTAACTCTTATTCCCCTTTTTGTTTTGTTATAGTGTCTGTACCGAAAGAAGAAGCTGTCATAAAAGAGAAGATGCCGCCCCCTTTTGTTAAAGAAGAAGCAGTGACCATCAAGGAGGAGATAACTCCAAAAGTTGAAGTTGTCGTTAAGGAAGAGCCAGCATCGGAAGGTTGTGGCACCGGAGCTCTAGTCATCCTGCTCCAATAGAGGACCTTAATCAATTGAAGCCTTCATATGCGCAACGGCTGAGGGAGTAGTACCTGCCTTAACGTAACCGTTATCACTGGCTATAGGGTTTCATCGACAGTTTTGCAGTCGTCATTTCGAGGAAAATGAATAAAGGCAATTTTCTTTTCTTGTCTTAGTGTTTTCTATCTGTCTTTTTGTTTTTCGATGTTTTTAGATGTAGTTTCTTTTTAATGAAAATGTAGTCCTTTACTCTTATTGGATGAAGAAATAAAGAACTTTTGCTCGTTCAACTTTATCATGAACTTGTGATTTTGTGGACTTATCATCGCTGGTGTACCTTGGTTTCTAGGCACAGATAATAAGTTGAGGGAGGGAACCAACATATTTACTCAGAGGTAATATGGACGTAGTAAATATGGGGTTGGCGGTAGAGTTTTTCTACTCAGAGGTGATGTGGATGTGGTAGAAATGAACTCGGTGGGGATACAAAGAACAACTCAGAGGTGATATGGACGTGGATGTTCTAGGATTGAGGTACAACAACACGAGAGTTGTAGGATGGGATGTTTACTCAGAGGTAATGTGGACATGGTAAACATAAATTCAAGCGTCATCTTACGGTATGTTGGATTTAGCTATGTGGGGACGTAGAGAAATAACTCAAAGGTGATATGGACGTGGATGCTTTCTACTAAGGATATGATGAGAGAATGCACTGGAGAGGCTGGGCTCCAGAAGCATATCATTATCAAGGGGGCAAACTCGATGGTCGAGTTTATAAGCTCTCCTGCTGGGAAGATAAAAGTACATGTTGAGGGATTTCAAGAATAGTACTTCTTTAGGAACTTGTTGTTGACTGGCATCATAAGCAAGTCCCCATTAGGTTTTGCGAGTCGGTAGGCACCGTTGGAGTATACCGTCTCTATGATGAAGGGGTCTTCCCATATGTGTTTGAACTTTCCTAGTGTTTTGTAAGTCATCACCATTGGTCTTCTGACTGACAGAACAAGGTCACCCACTTAAAAAGTCCTTTCTTTGACCTTCTTATTGAAAGCATGTGAAATACGAGCTTGGTAAAGCTCGATGCATTATTGAGCCGAGAGGCATTTTTCATCCAGTGCCTCCAATTCTTGCAGACGGCGACACTGATTGTCTTCCTCCGTCAATTGGTTTGTGATAGCCACTCACAACGAAGGAATCTGGATTTCGAGAGGAAGCACATCCTCGCTCTCGTAGACCAGAGAGAACGTATGTTGCCTGTCGGAATCTGTGCCATTGTGCGGTAGGCCCAAAGACATTCGCCCACGTTCTCACTCCAGTCGCATTTATTGGTTGACACGACCTTCTTGAGTAGCTTGACAATTGTTTTGTTGAAAGCGTCAGCCAATCCGTTCGCTTTCGGATTGTAAGTGGTTGACGCCACGTTCTGAATGCGATTCTTGTCATAGAACTTGCTGAATACATGGCTTATGAATTGCGGACCGTTATCGTGGATGATCCTCTGGGGTACCCTGAAATTGTAGATGACGTAATATTTGATGAAGCTGATCACATTCGAGCTCTTCACCTCTGTCAGCCGTACTGCCTCCACCCACTTAGAGAAGTAGTTAGTGATTGCTAAGATAAAGCGATGTCCTCTGGATGATGGAGGGGTAATTGGTCCTACTATGTCTATACCCTAGGCTTCGAATGACTAGGAAGTGACCGTAGGGTGTAGAAGCTCCGAAGGTTGATGGATGAAGTCAGCATGGAGCTGACAAACACGACACTTCTTAGCGTACTCAACATCATCGGCCATTATAGTAGGCCAGTAATAGCCTATACATTAGAGTCGATCATGTAGCTTGTGACCAGGTTGATGAGCCCCACAGGTCCCATCATGAGCCTCCTAAAGAGCTTGGGCTGCTTTCTCATTTGATAAAATTCAGAGGAGAAGCCCATCGTAAGAACGTCGATACAACACATTGGTGGTTGTGTCGTAGTAGAATCGGAGGGAGCGCCTTTTGATAGAGACTACTTCCTTCGGGTCGTTTGGAAGGATTCCATAGGCTACAAAGTCGATGAACAGAAACTGCTAGTCTCTGACGTTGATACTAGTGTCTGCAGGCATGGCATGGTTCAAACACATGCACAGATTATTTCTGGGGTATGTCAAGTCTCGGCCAACTAGTGTAACGAAGTGTTGAGTCCCTATAGTTGTCGCCAATGAGGCCGTCAGGCCAGCCAGAGCGTCAGCCTCCAGGTTTTATAGCCAAGGTACGTGCTCTATGAAGAACTCGATGAAGGTTGAGATGATGTCCAAGGCTACTTTGTGATAGGGGACCAGGTCCTCGTGGTAGACTTCGTATTTTCCTCGGACCTAGTTGACGACGAGTTTTGAATCGACATAAGACTCGAGGTGTTCAATCCACAGCTATCTTGCTAACTGTAGTCCTATGATGAGGGTATTGCACTCTGCCATATTGTTGGGGCACGGCTCTGTGAGGGAATAAGCATGCTGGATGACCAGCTTGTCGGAAGAGATCAAGACTACCCCCACTCATGCAATGATATGACCCTTAGTGCTTGTTCTTGAAGCACCATCGAGGAACATCCACCAGATGAAGATTTCTTCAAAATGTTGGACTCTAGCACCTCATCTGGAATGTCTTTATAGAGTTTGGATGATTCCGAAATCGAATGTGCAACTAAGAAGTTGGCCAGTGCTTAGCCCTTGACAGCTTTTTGTGGGACAAATACCATATCATATGGTGTCAATAGTATTGCCTATGTAGCTAACTGAGAGTTCAGCGCTCCTGGTTTTGACATGAGGACCCTGAGTAGATTGACTCAGGAAATAACATGAATTGTCTGACCCGAGACCTAGTGACGAGTCTTCTGAATGGTAAATACCAGAGCTAGACATTCTTTCTTGACGTGATTGTACCGGTGTTCGGTCCCGATCATCATCCTTCTTAGGTAGTAGATAGCTTGTTCGTAGCCTGTATTACTGTTCTGAGCCAATAGGGCACCAAAAGAATGATCCATTGCATGAACATTGAGCAGAAAGGGTTTGCCTGCGACCGATGCTACCCGGGTTGAGGATTTATGAGATAAGTCTTGATGTCGTCAAATGCCTTCTGACATTCCACTGTTCAGACGTAGGAGACTCCCTTCTTTATGAGTTTGGTAAAGGGTTGGCATTTTCTGACAAAATTTGTTATGAACCTTCAGATGTATGCGAGACATCCTTGTAGGCCTCGAAGTTCTCTAAGGTTCTTTAGAGGATTCATATCGAGGATGGCCTTAGTCTTCTCAAGGTCAACATGGATACTTTTAGCGTTGATTTTAAAACCAAGAATTTGCCGCTAGAAATCCCGAGGAAGGATTTAGCGGGATTCATCTTGAGCTGATATGCCCGCATGAGATCGAAGACTGTCCTCACATCCTGCAGGTAATTTCCTCGCAGACGGCTTTTGACAGCAATGTCGTCAACATAGAATTTTAATGTCTTACAGAGGTGTTAGCGGAATATGGTGCTCATAACTCGTTGGTATATGGAACCTGCATTTTTCAAGCCAAATGGCATCACTGTATAGCAGTAAACTCCCTTCGGAGTCCTGAATGACGTGTATTTCTCGTCGTTCAGGAACATCTTGATCTGGTTATAGCCCGAATATTCGTCCATGAAGGACATGCATTCAAAGCCACAGGTGTTGTCGATTATTACGTCGGAGATCAGGTGTAGGAACTCGTCTTTCGGGGAAATAAAGTTGAGGTCCCGGAAGTCGATGTAGACTCGGATCTTCCTATTCTTTGTAGTAACGTGAACGATGTTGGCCACCCAATCTGGATGTTGTTTCTTGAGAATAAATCCACTATCCAAGTGTTTATCCACTTCTTTGTCAATGGCATCCATGATGTTAGGATGGAAGCATCGCTGTTGCTATTTATCAGGCTTAGTGTTAGGTAAGATGTTAAGCTTGTGCATTGCAACTTGTGGGCCTATACCTGGCATGTCTTCATATCTCCAGGCGAAGATGTCGATGTATTCTTTGACAAGATGATACAAGGATTCACGGTCTTCTTCTGCCAAGCTTTTGCTGATGAAGATGGGTTTAGGCGAGGATTCTTCCCTTAAGTCGATCTACTCGACTTCATCTTCGGTAGGGGGTTTTCGTAGCTCAAAGTAAGATTCCTATTGTGAACCTAGGAATTGAGCCCAGGTTCTTACTCAAAGAACTCTACTGTTTGATCATCGTCTTCTTCTTCTGAAGGATGTGTGGATGTCATGTTGACTGACTACACTTTCCTTAAGATTGGATCGATACTGGTGTCAGTCCCAGGTTGAAGCTTCAGATGAGTGAGGGTGTTTAGCCTCTTCCGCTTCTAAACTCTCCGGGGTAATGGGCGGCGTAACATAGCCTACTCCCCGTCGAGTGCGATGGTAATAGTCTTGTGGCTTCCCTTTTGGAACTGGGAGGCGTAGAGGAAGACATCGAACTCTTCCATAGTTTAGACCTTGGCCGCTTTTCAAGTCATAACTCATCTTTTGGATGCGGTACTTGGCTTGATCGGTGCACCGATATACTTGTATTCTGCGGGTATCAGGTTCTGGCTCGACTAGCAGGAGGTTTTGATGACGCTCGACTTTTTTTGAAGATGATAGGTTTCTCATCTTTGTTTCGGAGTAAAACTATATAACAGACTCCTCGGTATGGGACAACTTGATTTACATGATTAACAGTCATTATTTGTGTTTATAACGACTGTAAGGCATTATCTAGAGTATATATGGCATTCCAATGAAGACTAGAATAATTCAAAGACAACCTTTTATTGATAAAATACGGGATCTTGTCCCGAGGAATTACATCATCAAGAGATGGGGCTTCGACATTGGCAGATATGTACTATCCTAATTCCTCGTCAGTGAGAATCGAAGTAGTCTTGGGCGATTCCAAAAAGTTCATCAGGAGTCTGACCCGTATTGGCTCTTGAACCTGTACTGAGAGAGGTGCTGAGGCCTGCCCTCGTAGCTTGACTACGAGGGGAGCAGATAATTGGAGAGGCTTCCCCTTGAGCCTAACTTTCAGAGGTGCCTCAGCTGGCGCCTCGGAAACTGGTGCCTTCACGCACATCTTAACCACTAGAGGAGCAGATACTTTGGAGGTCTTCCCTTGAGTCATATTTTTAAAGGAGCTTTAGACGCCATTTAAACTAGGGAGGCCGCTGCCTTCTTGCGTAGCTTAACTACTATAGGAGATGATGCTTGGGGAGCTTTTCCCTTGAGTCGCACCTTTAGAGGGGCGCCAGTCGTCATTTCTGCTTCAGTGTCAGCCTCTGCTTCAGCTTCTGCTTCATCATTGGTGTCATTGGCTTCATCGTCCAGATGAATTGATTTATACAGATCGGAGTCGGTGAAAAGGCCTTAATCCCTCTGAAGGAATCAACATCAGCAAACTCCGTCCTGACTATGCTATTGGTGGACACGTATTTCATGCATTGGTAGAGATTAGACGGTACCACCATGTATTCATGTATCCATGGCCGCCCCAACAGGATGTTATAATTGACGTTCGCGTCTACGACATAGCAAGTCAGCTCCGTCTGGAGATCGTCGATATGATTTTTCAGTTGGATTTTTTTTAGCATTTCGCTCTTGCTAGCGTTGAAGCCACTGATTGTAGTGTTGGATGGTGTCAGGCGATGCATCGGGATCCCAAATGTCTGGAGCAAAGTCCGAGGAATAATGCTGAAAAAAGACCCAGGGTTGATCTGGATCCGATCCACCTTGATGGCACCGACATACCCTGTGTAATATATCAGTCTGTTATGCCGGTTGTTCTTGAGTAGCATGTCTTGTTGAGTGAACGTAATGTTGGGGATAATTTCCACCACACTATGGCAGTGCGAACATGTTGTTAGATCTTCTTCAGACTGCTTGACCTGGCTGATGAAAGATTCAGCATCCTTCAGGGCTTCACATAGAGCCTCTCGGGTATCTTTGGATAGTCGAAGGAGCTCAAATAGTGATAGTCGGGCCGGAGTACTGGCGAGCTGTGCCACTATGTCGAAGTTGTGGGGCTTAGTCAAGCCTGCAACATTGTTTTTTCGTAGAGGTCTATCGAAACGAGCATCCTGCTGCTTCTGTTTGTTGACTACTGAAGGTTGGGATGAACCTTCCCCTTGGGCAGCCGTAGTAGTGACATGAGGCATCACTTTGACCGGAGCCTCCTCTTGTTGAATGTTCTGCTATGAACGCGTCTGAACATGAAGGGCTTCCTCAAGGGAGGAAGTGACCATGAGGCAAGACTTGGTCTTTTTGCCTTTGGTTTTAGAGTTATGATGTACCCTCCGGCTGAGTCAATTCCAGTACTAGATCTGGTTGGACCCACATGAACTCTCATCTGGATGTCGTAAGTAGTATTAGTCCACTCACATTGTCATGAGTTGTTGGAAGGTTGATTATTTCCATTGTCACTTTTGAGATGGTAACAATGCCATCTTGAGCTTTAGTAGGTAGCAAGGTGCCAAACTGGAGTGACACCATATTGGCTGAGACAGTCTTCTTTCTATAATCAAGTGAGATGACATTCGCATTGATCATGCGTTGTATGTAGTTCATCAAGATATAGCAGTCTCGGGTCGGATGCCCGATGAACCGATGGTAGTGATAGTACCTCGGGTCTCCTATCCTGTCAACCTCGTCAGGGTGCTTTGGATCAGGCAACTTGATCTTGTCTCTTTCCTTCTGCATCTCGAAGAGCTGCAGGGTATCTTCGCTATTGAAGGAGTAAACCTCCTTCAGTCTTGGTACAGGCGGTGGTTTCTGAGCAAGACCTTATGTGCTTCTCGAGGCATTTATAGTCAATGCCTACTTTTCCTTCGGTTCGTGTCCGTTGTTGTTGTTGACGGCACATTTTCCCTTATCCTCGAATACGGGGAAGCTAACCCCCAGAAGCTGAGCATCGCGTGCCTTCTTTTCGGCACTTTCGGCACTGATGATTAGCGAACTCAAATATGGAGGCTGAGCGGAGTAGAGCTAGAGCTTGACTGCGGGCATCATATTCATGCTGCAGGAATCTATCAGTACATGTATTGGTATACCCGAAGGTAACCTTAAGCATGCTTGATGGAAGCGCTCGATGAAAGCTCGAACGATCTTTTTTTCCTTTTGGACCACTTCTATCAGAGATGACATCGTTATGTCCTTTTCTCTATCGTAGAATCGGTCAAGGAATAGGTGCGTTAAGTCATAGAAAGAGGATATACAATTATCAGGAAGACTACACTACCAGTCGTTGGCAACTCCCTTCAGTGCCCCGATGAACAAACTCGTAAGTAGGGCGTCTTTCCGTCACAGACCGAAAGTAGTTCAAGTATCGACGAGGAGACTCATTTCCATTAAATGGTGTCAATGTTTGTGGTTTATATTTGGAGGGATAAACCACTTTGTTCCATTCGGGGGGATAGGGTTGCCGAATCCAAAGCTTCTGACATTCCTCCTGTTTAGTACGTGCTTCAAAGCGATCGTGCAAGTCTCTTACCATCTCAACTAACTCCTTAGTAGAGCTAGGAGCAGGTGAGGGAGGTAAAGTGTGAAGATCGGTACCCAAAGGAGGTGATGTCCGAGGTACAGTGTGATGATCTGTTCCTGAAGATACTCGTTGAGGGGGTATGCTTGACTCTCTATTGACCCCAGGATCAGGACTGGTGGATATAGGTGCCCTTGTTGAAGGTTGAGAAGTCAGAGTATTCCGAATCTCGAACACCATTTAGGTCAAAGATTGTATAGTAGTAGAGAGGGTCTTGAGGCCATCTTTCAAGGTGTCCATACACCGCACGAGCTACGGTGCTGAAGAGTCTACTTCTTCTTCGTCGCCACCCCCTGCCATGTATACGGGCATGACATAGGTAGAAGTAGATGGATTGGTCGATGCTTTACTTTCGACCTTGCTTTCTTGTGGAAAGGTTGGCCTAAGAGCTTCTTCATCTGACACCTCGTACTGGCTACCCCTACCTACATCCGTGTTAGTTCCTTGATGGATATCCTCATCATCGAACACGGGGTTGTCGTGGATAGTCGGGGTCTGATCACCCCCAGCTTGTATCGTTGCTAGAATTTTCTTCCTCAGCCGAGTATTATGGAATACCTCGCTTGGCGAGACTATTGTTTTACTTTTTTCGGTCGGCTCTTCGATGGACCGGTCGAGGAGTTGGTGGTTTTCCCGGATGCATGGGAGTTGGAGACGATATGGCATGAGGCGACCGAGGGTTGTATCTTCATCGATTGGCACTCTTTTTCTAAGGCAATATTGGATAGGTACGGCTGGTTGCAGTCGCTAGAATACAGACTGCCTTGGTGGTACAGCTATTGTTTTACAACAGCAGCAATTGATGGTGA
>JANAVB010041420.1:3139259-3299148 GCA_029216955.1 Iris pallida
CAAGAAATCTAGAATTTTGAATACCCCCACTGCGAGTTCCGAGAAGGCTCGTGGAGGAGTGGCCAACCCCCGTCTGGCTGTAACACCTTCAATGGCTAGTTATCGGTTGTAGAGCCTACGAGGCCATCTTGACTGTCGTCCGTAAGGCAAGCCGGAGAGGCTTCGTCGAGCCACCGTCAAGCCAAAGGGAAGCAACTGGCTTCTGAAGCGGTCATTGTTGAGTAGCCTTCCGTTAAAAGGGATGTACGGCCACCTATTGCGGGTAAGTGTCTGATCCTTTGTTGGATTATTGGTGTGCCATTCATACATGAACATCGACTCTCAGGAGTGTTGTCTCGGAGGAATGCCATTGGCACGTTGTCTTGACCGGGCATCTGTACGGTTTGTACGTTAGTTGATGTGTAGTGCATTTTGATAATGCCTGTACGAAAGCTCCATACGTTGGTCATCCCAACGTTTTCATGGTGCTGTCTTTCTTTCTTTTCTCTGACACCTTTTATTTACGTGTAGTTCATGTGCCCCCGACTCTCTTCAAGGATACTCTTCTTGCCTTCACAGGCTGTGCCAGAGGTCATGGTGACGAGGAGGCACTCGTTGCTTCTACTGCACAACTAGTTGCTTATGGTCAGCCAAAATTTTGCCTAGCTATGATCCAGGAACAGCTGCTTACTTACTTTCGTTGCATGATGGATCGAGGTAGATTGTCTGGCCCATTGGAAAACGTCAAGATATTGAAGCCACGGTTTCTGTAAACCCCCATAATTTATAATTAATTTTTATAAATTAAATTAATTTTTGTTATGTATTTCATTAGTTATGGATTTATTTACTACTAAGTTATTAGTATAATTGAAGTATGCATATATATATACATTATTATATGTGTGCATGTTAATATTACTATTAACTAAGGAATAATAGAAACTAGGATTTTGGGAATTTATTTGTATTTTTTTGAGGATTTTTACTACCCTAATATATATATATATACTTATAGTTATGTATATATATATATATATATATATATATATTTTTTTTTTTTTCCGAAACTTGAAATAAATTGAAAGGGAAATAGGCTCCAGAGGAGCATTACAGTGACTCCCAGAGGATAACACACAAAACAGCTCTGGAAGCTAAACAGGGAACTCAAAATAGAAACTGATGGGGTTCCAAATTTTCGAAACATCGAAACTTCGAAAACATAGCAGAACGGGTGGGCATGCACGAAGGCACGCTAGACGAAGCGGTCGGTGTGGACACTCTGTCCTGATTTTTTTTTTTTTTTTTGGAAAAGGAAAAAATTCAAATTTTGAAACAAAATTTGAATTTCGAAAAGGGGCTGGCCCCAGCGCGCGTGGCCCGAGAGTGGACGCACGCAAGGCCCGAGGGCGGGAGGCCCACGTGGGCAAGACCCACGGTTCGAGGAGAGCGGGGGGCCCGAACAGCCGGGTGCGAGACCCGAGGGGTCCGCTCGCCATCCCGAAGGGCACCCATCCCGAGCCGGAGGGTGGCGACCCGCCCGAGGCAGGGGACTCCGGCGGAGGCGACGCCGGACGCAACTCCCGCAGCACTGCCAGACCGGAACGGAGGCGCTGCGGTCTCCGGCGGACATGGAGGCCCTAGGGAGCGGTTGGAGCGGCCAGGAGAGACACGGCCGGGAGGGAGGGGGGAAGAAGGAGGGAGAGAGAGAGAGGACATGGGGGGGGCGGAGACGACCGCCGCGCAGGGGCCACTGACGCCGGGGCGCTCGTCCAGCGGGGGCCGCTCAACGGCGAGGAGGGGGGGTCGCGAGCAAGAGGCGGAGCGAGCGCCGAAGCCCGGAGCGCTCCGCAGGGGGCCGCAGGGCCACTAGAGTCCAAGCGTCCTCCGCCGACGGAGGAGCCAGGACGGCAGGGGAGGGAGCCCCCTGGGAGGCGGGGGCGGGGAGAAGGGGGGATCGCACCAGGTGACGTCCACCGAAGCTCCGGGACGAGCGCGGGGACCGAGGTGGAAGAGAGGGGCAGAGGGCAGGGGGGCCTCCAAGTCCGCCGGAGAACGGGGCGGAGGCCAGACATGACTGGAGGGGGGGATCCGGAGGGGGAGGGCCGGACATGGCCGGAAGGGGGGAGCCGGGCTGCGGGAGGCGCGGGCGGGACGCCTCAGTCGAGGGGGGCGGAGCCAGGAAGGGAGGAGGCGCCGGGATGGGACGAGCTTCAGTCGGAGGCGCTACCGGTGAAGGGGCTAGCTTGAAGACGGGGGGAGTCGAAGCGGCCTCGGGCGGGACGAAGACCGGCGGAGGGCCCTTTTCTAGACCGGATGCGGCGGGGACGACTACGCCGCCGACGTCGGGGAAGACGAGGAGGGAAGGGTGGAGGAAGGGGGGCGGGCCATGTATATATATATATATATATATATATATATATATATATATTATTTGTTAAAAAAAGATAAAAGTTTGGTGGGCTCGGCCACACCCAGGGGGGGCGGGCCATGTCTCTGTTCAGCTGCTTTCTTGTTTGAAAAGAACAAAAAAAAAGTGTAGAGAGGAGGCGACCAGCCCACGTGGGGCCGGTCCACCTCACCCGACCCTCTCCTGAAGATTTTTGGTTTAGAGCAGCCAGCTTCTAAACGAGCAACCCGTGCCCATAGGGATTCCAATGTGCATAGGATTAGTAATGAGCGGCGACCGTATATATATTGCAACCTCCTCAAAGCCGAACCCTAACCCTCCAAAATTTCATCTCAACCAGAAGCCCTCGACTTCAAAGAACCTTCCCCCCAACCGACTGCACAACCTGGTCGCCATCGGCGATCACCGGAGCCACGCCGCACTCGCCTGGACCGACGGAAAAACAGAGTAAATTCTGTTTCGAGCACTGTCCAGGTAACAACTTCTCATCCCGATTTCTCCTACGACTCTACATCGTTTTGTGTCTTGTAAGGTTCCATAAAAAGCCAGCATAACCCCCTTCGAGCCCCTTATAAGGGATTTGATTATAACCCCTTGTATCGACGTATAACTCGATGCAAAGTTGCCCGAAAAACTGCACCCAAAACAGAGTTTAAACCCTGTTAATACCCCAACTTTGAAGTCGAATCTTAATCTATACATCAGGGTTTTTGTTAAACTAATTACAAATAGTCATAGACAACATAAAGACGAGTAAAACCTTTCTTGTAGATTAAATTAATATTGATTGTACAGGGAGTTGTGCATCGTTAAAGTTGACAGAAAAACTTCTTTAAAAGCATTAAAAATTTAGAACTTTATCACGATACGGCACGTGCCCCGACAAATCGGGCGACGTGGTCGTGCGCTATACACATCGAAAGGCGCGTATGGACGTTATGGACGTGTGGGAACTGACGGAACCCAGTTTCGTCGCGTGTGCGCAACGAAACCAACGCGTATCCGTCGAGATACTCCCGTATCGACGTTTTGCAAACTTGCCCATAACTTCGTGTACATTCGTCGAATCGTGACGAAACTTATGCCAACAGGTCCGGATCAAAATTCTGGTCCTGCGTACCAAGTTTGGTTCGATTCTGAGAAGGTCGAATCGGAACCCTTTTTTGCGGGCCCGCGATCCACTCAAACGGACGATTTTGTGCACAGCTCATCGGAATCCAAAACTGGACGTACCATTGAGTTCCTCTCCTCAAACTGAATCCATAGACATATAGTTTGACGACTTTAGAGACCATAGACTTTGGCACGCATTTCGGTGCAAAGCGGGTCCAATGGCGGACATCGTTTTGACCCAAAATTACGATTTTGCCCCTGTTCCAGAATTTGACTTTTGGACAGGCGTTTCCTAGGTATATCTTCTTCACCAAGATCATTTTTTATGTTTGTTTCAGCGTTTGGAGTCATCTGTGATTTGTGAGTTCTGTGCTGACACTTGCTACTCTTGGATTTGTCCTTCTCGCACCGCAGGCAAGATACCTTGCCACCTTACTCTGTGATTATTATATTCTTATTTTTAGTTGTTATTTTTAGCATTTTGTTTCATGATATTTAAATTGTGCGTCCAAGTCACACTTGGGTGCAAGCGACTCTATCGGTCGTTTTTCTTGCTTTATTTATTCTCTTGCATTAACTTAGTTTATTGACCACCCATTGATGTTGAGGTATTGGTATATCTTATACGGCCTTGACACTTGTTATATCACATGATGTGAGTCACGTATAGGACATGTATCCGTGTAGTCGGCTGGCCACCGATACGTATGGAGCGTGCGACGGATAGGGGTAACTGCCAATAGAATTGCATGCTAGAAGACTTGGCGGTTACTAGAGGTTCATGAGTCATGGATGTGACCCTACTAGGCATTGGGTGGGGAGAACAGTGTCCTTAACGTATGGGTCCTTATGCACTTTCCTATTACTGATATTGCTGGCCTCTGACATTCGATGAATGTTATGCTTTGAGGTCCCTGGTATCCTGATGGAGCCATACCTGAGTTACTGTTACTGAGCCAGATACCCATGCGTTGAAGGTCTGTTCTTAACTGTATTTTTACTGTAGAACTGGTTGGCACCCTATAGCATGCATACCTTTTTCTCTTATTATATTATCAAAGTTTATATGGCATGGTGTTTTCTTGTATCATGCTATGTCCCCTGAGGACCTGGTTATCTTTCCAGGATTAGACGACTTTTCATAGGAGTACGGAGCTGCGCTGGATCCATCTTACATCGATGACGAGGCAGTCACTACTGATTTCTAATTTATTCTATATTTGAGACATTAGTGGACATAATTTTCATCTCATTTCTTTCTATTTTGCGGAGGTTGGACTCCGATCTTGTGAGACTATTTTTCATAGCTGTTTGGAGTGAGTATGTTCACCCAGCTATCTTTTGATACTCTTATTTATTTATTTGGACTTCACTATCTTCTGTGTTGAGCTGTGATAAGATTAGATATCTTATTCTGGCCTGTGATTATTTTTATTTACAGCTTATGTGCATATATGAGGATTCCATATATTGGAGTATTCTTCGTATTTGTGCAGCTGGCATGTTCACTTACTTAGTCCTACGTATTTTGGGACTGGGGCATTACAGTTTCTCTATGGTGATGAGTTGGAGCCATAAAATGTTGAGCTCTTAAGAACAACAGAGGGTTGGTACTTTGAGAACTATGGCGTTCTTTTGTTTGTGCCCTCCATTAGCCGTCATCCTCCACTTTCCATTTTTTCTGTTTATCTGAGGTACGTCTCATGAAGTGGGATTTAACCCCGAGACGTGATGGTCTGATGATGGGTCTTATTGAGGAGGAAGGGCGCTCCACTCATGGAGACTTTTTTAAGGATGTACCTGATAGTCCATCTGCCATGCTGCGGGTGTTGCTCCCTAGTCATCTCCCTGGTATGTCTGCCCCTGAAGTACATCCCTATCATACTTCTCTATTTGTTAACAGGATGTTGGCCACTGAGTGCACTTGTCCAAAGAGTGCCTTCCATGTCGCTGGCTGGATTTATCCCGACCCTGAGTGGAGGGAATTGTCTTTATAGGCGGCATAAAGGTACAAGTTGGACCTAAAGGATATAGGCCTTAGTCGCTGTATCAAAGCTACTGCACAAGGGATCGAGGTCAACCGGCCTCTTTTTTTTGTTTTACTAGAGTTGTTTAATCACCACACAGGGACATTCTATACTACTTGTAGCGAGATGGGCTCGGCTCTCCACGAGATGTGTGCTATCTCAAAGCTGCCGTAGGGGGACCACCTTTACGAGGAGTAAAATCCTTGTATGGCAAAGTTTCTCTTGTTGGAGAACACGTACCCTGAGATGATGACTATCTACAAAGAGTTCTTTTGCCACCACCCGGTATGTAAACGCCTGGATGGAGCGCCAGATCAGCCGTCTATCAAGGCCTGGACTAACTACAACTTCACAAGGCTTCCCTCAGTGCCGGGGCAGGCCTATTTCACCATGCATCGGGAGTATAATGCTGACAAAGTGGACGATATGATGGCCGAGGCTGGGGTGTCGGCTCCGTTAGTGGATGCTGAGGGGAAGCCTACTTCCAAAGTCCATAATTTCTTTTGTCAAAATTTGACTGCCCTAAGCCATAAAGCAGGCTTACCTGCTTCCCTGATGATTTGGCTGCAAAAAGCCCTAGTTCTAGGAGGCTCGGGACCTGTTGATCAGATTAGTTAGGATCTGATCTTGCCTGCCGTAAAGCTTGCCTTCAGATATTCCTTGGCCTTGCTGTCGGCCATGGTCTGTGACATCCTACGTGGCTTACGAGAATCTTATCGGAGAATAATCGATCATGGAGGAAGGGATGGAGATTTTCCCTCGGTCGAACTTCCCTACCATTACCTGATGGGTTGGTTAGCTTTGTATCGCCCTGGTTTGATAGCTCCCAATACCCTTTTGGGGTACGCGGTGGGGGATGTGACCCTGCGTAATTATGAAGCTACATTGTGGGTCAATCAGGATGTTTCCGCCTGTAGATGGATGCTGGACAGTTTGAGAGAATATGCCATTCGTGTGGTCTTGCCTTCTTATAATGGCTATTTGGCGGACGAGGTGCTGGCGGATACGAATCTAACTCTCGGAGCATTCCATTGGCTACAGTCTATCTTCCCCTCTCATCTAGTGTATTGCAACCAAGACCGGGTATATCTGCAGCCTTACCTGCCAAGCCACTTCGTACGAAAGTTTGGTTATAGCCAAACTATGATGGGTAATCCAAGTTCTGTCTTGGTTCTGAAGAAAGTCTCCTGGATGGTGCCCGAGCTTGGGGTTATTTCAGCGATGGTCGTACTGGCGCTGGGTTTAACATCCCTTCAATGCATGGGGAGACGCATCTATTGTATTCGGCCTCGAAATTTTAATGTGTTTTGAATAATTTCTCTCCGAAATATGACCGCCAACGGAGCTTACTCGAAGGGACGAAGTTTGAGGTACCTCGATTGTCTTCGCAGCGCCCTCAGAGGCTCACCTCCTCGGAGAGCAGAACTACCGGTGGCTCTAGCTCATCACGTGAAGGGAGGGAAGAGGAGATGCTTTTGAGCGACCCACGAAAGCGTTCGGCTTCTCCCGGGGCAAGCTCTCCTCCTGTTAAGAGGGCCAGGGTGGCTTTTGCACCATCACGGGGTGCATCGTCCCGTCCGCCTTCTTTGGAGCCAAATGCCCCCTTTGCTGGGTCTTCTTCGAGGTTAAGTCCCAGTGTTTTCCTCTCTTTAAGGTTTTTTGTCTGCTTTTTTATGTCTCATCATCGCTTGCTTCATATAGGCGACGCCCTCGCAGTCAGACAGGTTTAGAGAGCTTTCTAAAGAGCCTGCATCTGACGTTTCCTGAGTTATCAAGACCGAAGGGGGGACTGTACCTGTTGTTAGTTCTGACTTAAGGGATGCCCCTCCTCCTGCTTCTTTTGAGTACGAGACTCGGGTCCATTGTAGCCGTCGGCTTCGTCCCCGCAAGACCCTATTGTGGGGCCGACTGGGGACGAGGTTGCGAGGTTTCCTACCATCTCTATGGAGCCAACCGGAGGGAAGGTAAGTGCAGAGGCTAGAGCTTTCACACTAGATCCTGTCGTCGTACCCCCTCATCCTTCGGGTGTTGATCCTATTGTGCGAATGGAGAAGATATTACCCGGACATACCGTCGAGAGGCCGACTATTGGAAGATTTGTTGAGGAAGTTATCCTCGAAGTCGCAGAGGCAGCTATTGAAAGATTGGCTGATCGGGTGCTTGGGGAGACATAAGAGGGGGCATCGGCAAAACCGGTCGATGTGGCTGCCGATGAACAAATGGCTGAAGTTGCCAGCGGGGTGGCTGATACTGCAATTATTAATGAACCTGCCGATGCCATCACAGCGGAGTTGGTTGAGGACACGGTCGACGAACCGGCTGCCGAAACCTTGGCCGATGAGATTACTACAAAGTCGGTTCTAGCTATGGGAATAGTCGAGAAGCCGACTGTGACTCCTATGCCGTCGGATATCCCACTGGCGGCATCTCTTATTCTGGCATTAGTGTTTGGACGAAGATCTGCGGCTGCCGCTGTCCCGGCTTCTCCCATCACTTCAACGGATTTAGCATATAACAAATATTATTCAGTCCATCTCCTGGGTACTATCCGTTGTGCTCTATCGCATGGGTTGGAGGGCATCTTATAGCATAATGAATCGCTTAAGCATGCCCGCTTTATTGTTGATGGTCAGCTGCTGCTTTTGCGCAGCTATCCTGAATGTAAGGCCAATACGGATGTAATAGCCAACCTAATGGCTGAATCCGAAGTCGTTGCCTTGGAACTGCAAAATCTCAAAGACAATGTTCCTACTCTGGTTGCTGAAGAGTTGGAGAAAATCGCTTCTGAAGTGTCCTAGTATGAATAACGTCACCAGGATTTAGGGGCCCATCTCGTGAAAATCGAAGCTGCACTCAAAAAAGTGACTGATGCTGACGAGGCTCGGGCTCGTCATCGCGTAGACGCAGAGGAGAGATGCAAGGACCTCCGAGGATAGATTCTTCAATTGGAGGAGGCTCTGGACATCACTGAGGTTGATCTAAAGAAGTTAGAGGACCAGAAAGATGTCCTTCGCCAACGTTCGGATGCTCTAATTCAGAAGAGGGAGGATATCGGCGCCCGTCAGACAGAGTTGGCCCTTGCGTGTCAAGCTTTGTCCTATGAAGAAGACAAAGCCGCCCGGCGTCAGAAGGCTGAACGGAGGGCCCAAACATCAGTCAGGCAGCAGAGGGCTCATTTGAGGAGACGGTTAGAGGAGCTTAAGAACCAGTCTTCCCATCTTTGACCTCTTGCTTCTTCTTGTCTCTCAGTTTATGAGAAACTATTATATATATATATATATATATATATATATATATATATATATATATATATATATATATATATATATATATATATATATATATATATACATATATATATATATATTGTAATAGAAAACATCATCTCACTTATATATGAAAATTTTTACTTTTCTATTTTTTTTGAACTGTCTGTCTTCATGGTTGTGTATTTTGTACAGAAGAAAGAATTCCCTTTAGAGTAGATAACTCTATTGGGAACTGGGTGTTTACTCAGAGGTGATATGGACATGGTAAACATGAAAAGTTTTGTAGAGACACTTTTCTTAATCAGAGGTAATATGGACATGGCAAGGATAGACTCCACGGGGGTATAGAACGACTCAGAGGTAATATGGGCGTGAAGGGTTCTATGATTTACAACCGCGGAGGGTTGTTATAGAAGGGTTGTCTACTCAGAGATAATATGGACATGGCAAACACCCTTTTCCAGAATAACAGTTCAGAGGTAATATGGACAGAAAATGTTTTTTTCTAGAGAACTATGACAACTCAAGGCAATCATAGGAAAAGTTTGACTACTCAGAGGTAATATGGACATAGTAGACACAGTATAGAATAACACTTCAGAGGTGATATAGACATGAAATATTTTCTAGGTGGTCATGACAACATGGAGTCATCATGGGAGAGGCGACTACTCAGAGGTAATGTGGACATGGTAGACGCGACTTGACTAAGGTTTAGGAAATCAATCCAGAGGTAATACGAACATGAAAAGTTTTTCGCTAGGGAAAGGTATAAAAGGGATGAATTCTTTCAAAGGAATTCATGAACACTTATTGAGATGTGGGGGATTTGGATGGCAAGTGGCACCATTCCCATTAAAATCCCAGGCGTTGAGCCCAAGGTTCATCTCTGAGGTATTTCGAGTGCTGGTCTTCGTCCTTGATTGGAAAGCATGCAGAGGCCATGTTAGCTGACAACATCCTTTTGAAGACCTGACCGGTACTGGTATCAGAGTCCTCGGATGAGGAGTCAGAAGAGTGTGAGTGTTGTTGGCACATTTAGCCATAGTCAAACCGATTTCGATAAGTGTCTTAAACGTCGATCTCGATATGAAAAGAAACGAAGAATGCAGATTACATCGTCTCTAAGATTTTATATTTATTCTATATTTTCTATTTATTGAGTCTAGAATATCTGTTAATCGGGATCACTGGCAATTAGAAGTCTATCCTTGATTCTCTCCTAAACCAAACCTATCTTGAACCAAACCAAACCTATTTTAGTTCTGATCCTATACCAAACCAGATCCAAAAACAAGAATGGCCCTGGAATTGGGCTAATCGAACTCGGCCAGAGTTCTGTCCGAACTCGGACCGAACTCAGTTAGACCACATCACTCATGGTCAGAAGCTTTATCTACTCTAGTGGATCTCAAACGTTTAAATTTTTGAACGTTAGGGTACCGAGTTCTGCCCAAACTCTGTCCTAAAAAATCTATAAATAGAGAAAAAAAAATTATTTCTATTCACTCATTCAATCTTCATCTTCTCTATTCATTTCTAAGCTTCCTATTCTATTCCCAAAGCTTTAAACTTCAAATCTCCAAGTCAACTCAATTCTTCTAAGTGTCGGTGGTTTTCGAGTAGGAGTTTTCGAGTTGTACAAGCTTGGCGTATAAAAGCTTTCTTCAGAAAGGTGTTGAAGTTTGTTTGTGGGCTTCGGATAAAAACATGACGGTGGTGAAGTTGGCATGTTCTTCGGTGCAAAACACGTGGTGTAATCTCTATTCAAAATAGTGAATTCAAACATCGGGTCGAGACTCGAGACTGGACTACTCCTCACAGAGGAAAACCAGTATAAATTTGCTCTCTCTGCGTATTGCTTTCTTGTCCTGATTTTTACTGACTTACTTGTAATTATTTCATATATATATATATATATATATATATATATATATATATATATATATATATATATATATATATATATATATATATGAATATATATATATATATATATATATATATATATATATATATTAAAAAAAAAAAAATATATATATATATATATATATATATATATATATATATATATATATTACTTCACCTGCTTAGAGTTAAATTTTTTAATTGTTAAATATTCTCCGCTGGACTCTATTCACCCCCTCTAGAGGTGTCATTGTTCCTACAATTGGTATCAGAGCAGGTTTCTCTAAAAGGAATTAACACTCCTTGAGATATGGCATCCCTATTTCCAAGCAACGATGAAGGTCAGTCAACCAATAGGCCACCTTTATTTGATGGCACAAATTACACGTACTGGAAAACACGGATGAGCTTTTTCCTTAAGTCACTTGATTTCGATTTATGGTCGATTGTCGTCAATGGTTATAGGAAACCTCTACCTATTACGATAGATGGTGTTCTAGTTGACAAACCATTTGATAAATACATCGGCAATAAAAAGAAACAAGCTAGTCTTGATGCAAAAGCCATCAATGCTTTATTATGTGCTATTGATATAACTGAGTTCAATAGAGTCTCTACATGTGCCACATCCAACGAGGTTTGAAAATTTCTTGAGGTTACTCATGAAGGTACTTCACAAGTGAAGGAATCTAAAATTTCACGACTTATTCAAGAATATGAGGCATTCAAAATGAAGCCTACTGAGACTATTACTGCTATGTTTACTAGATTTTTAGATATTGTTAATCCTCTAGCTTCCCTTGAAAAAGATTACCGCGATCATGAAAAGATTTGGAAGATTCTTCATGGACTACCAAAAAGCTAGAATCTAAAAGCAACGACCATTATAGAAGTAAATGATCACTCGACAATGAGTCTTGAAACCCTGACTGGAAAGCTCATGAAACATGAGTTGGACCTTCAGGATTTCGAAGATCAACATCCAAAAGTGAAGACAATAGCATTCAAGGCAAATCATAAAACAATCGCTGATGACGAGAGTAAATCAGACGACTCGGACAACAAGCAAATGGCCCTGATAACAAGGAACTTCAAAAGATTCCTCAGACACGAGAAGTCAAACAAGAAGAAGAAAGAATTCAAAGATGACGAAGAACCGATCTGTTTTAGATGCAAAAGAACAAGTCACATAAAGAAGGATTATCCTGTTATAAGAAAAGGAAGCAGACACGATCAAACAAGCAGACATGATCAAACAAACAAGAGAAGGTCAACAGCCAAAAACTATGCAAACACTAGTATCTGGTATGAAAGCGAGGCTAGTGATTCTGAAGAAGAAGACAACTCTCGAAGCTCAGCAAATCTATGCTTCATGGCTACAAATGCTAAGGTAATAAATAGCCCTCTCTATGAAGAATTTTCTTTTGATGAATTATGTGAGGCTTTCTCTGATCTATTGGTCGATCAGAAGAAAATGATATACATGTACAAAAGTGCTAAGAAAGAGCTAAAATTTGTACAGTCTGAATTTTCAAAGCAATCTAGGATCTTAGAAGATATCAAGGATACTCCTATTGACACAAATGAGATTACATCTTTAAAGCTAAGTTTTCATGACTCTATTGAAAAGCTTGAAAAAGTGAATCAAGAAAATGCAAAACTTAATGATCTCTATGAAATAGAGAAGAAGAAGTACAACATTGCTATTCGAAGAATATATGCACTCATGAACCAATTAAATGAAGCCAATGATAACTCTAAAAAGTTAGAGATTAAATTGGGCAAACAAGTCGTTAGACCAACTGCTTAGATTAACACTAGTCAGAAGGCTAAACATAAATATCACACTAACAATACGACTAGTAATGTTAGAAATCATACTTATATGTATATGTTTTCACACACCAAGAATGCACACAATGTTTCAAAAACCCATATGCATGATTTTCAAACAAAACCTAGCACCAACACTTTTGCTACATGTCATTATTGTAGATTAAAAGGACATGTGTCAACACAGTGTAAGATTAGAAAGCTAGTAGATATAAATGTGTATACATGGGTTCCAAAAGCTAACAAATCAGGACCCTCAAGAAAGTGGGTACCAAAGGTTACATCTTCAACCTGTGTTGTAGGTAGACCCTCCTCCTCTCACTAAAAGCAAGTGGATACTCGATAGTGGTTGCTCCAGGCATATGACAGGTGACGACAAATTGTTTGCAACTCTATCGATGAAGAAAGAAGGCTATGTCTCATTTGGAAACAATCTTAAAGGTAATATCATTGGCATTGGTGACATAGGTATCTCTTCCTCTCCTATTATTAAAAATGTTTGCTTAGTAACAGAATTGAAACATAACTTGTTGAGTATCAGTCAATTAGTTAATCACGATTATGGAATAAATTTTGTTAAGAATAAATATTTTGTCTATGATAAATCCTCTAAAATTATTTAATTTGAGGGAATAAGAGAGGACAACATATATATTTTATATTTGACAGAAAAGACTAACAATACAGGAAAGTGTCTGTTTACAACACAAGACGAAAGCTGGATTTGGCATATGTGTCTTGTTCATGCAAATATGGACACGATTGCATGATTGTCCACCAAAAAACTGGTAAGAGGTTTACCTAAAATAACTTTCAAGAGAGATATGATCTGTGCCGATTATGAGAAGAATAAGGCATATAGATCATCTTTCAAATCAATAAACGCTGTAAGAACCTCTAGACCCTTACAATTAATTCATATGGACTTGTTTGGACCAAGTAGAATCGCCAGCCTTGGCGAAAAGCTGTGCTTACGTGATAGTCGATGACTATTCATGATATACTTGGGTTTATTTTTTTGTAAATAAGAATGAGGCCTTTTCTGAGTTTGTATCTTTCTGTAAGAAGGTACAAAACGAGAAAGGATTCATGATTACTCATGTTCGATGTGATCATGGAGGAGAATTCAATAACCATGAATTCAAATCTTACTGCAATTCAAATGGATTATCTCATGAATTTTTTTGCCCCAGAACTCCTCAGCAGAATGGAGTTGTAAAAAGGAAGAACAGAACTCTCAGTGATATGGCCAGAGTTATGCTTAATTAGTACAATCTTCCTAAGTACTTTTGGGCAGAAGCTGTCTATACAACATGCCATGTATTGAATAGAGTTCTTATTAGACCAATCTCTAAAAAGACTCCTTATGAATTATGGTTTAATAGAACTCCTAGTATCAGCTATTTCAAGGTCTTTGGATACAGATGTTACATTTTGAATACAAAAGACAACTTGGAAAAATTTGATGAAGGAATTTTCTTGGGATATGCGACAAAAAGCAAAGAATACAGAGTAATCAACAAGAAATCACTTATTGTTGAAGAATCAATCAATGTCAAGTTCGATGAGCTAAATGTCAAAAAATAATACGACAGTGACACTGAAGAGGAAACTCCCACAACAGAGGAAACTCCCACAACAGAAGATACTTCCATATCCTATTTGGAAAGTTTGCCAAAACGTATGCCATTTACACCAGACCATCTCGAAGAACTGGTAATTGGTAATGGGTCAAAAGGCGTAACCAATCGTTCCAGCTCAAGACAATTGGTAATAGCAAATGTTGTATTTATTTTCAAAATTGAACCTAAAAATGTTTTAGAAGCGTTTTCTGATAAATTTTGGATTTCTGCTATGCAAGAGGAACTTAACCAGTTTGAACGAAATCAAGTTTGGGAACTTGTTCCCAGACCTTTTGATCATCCGATCATTGGCACTAAATAGGTGTTCCGAAATAAGTTAGATAAGAATGGTTCAGTCACACCCAACAAAGCATGTCTAGTAGTTCAAGGCTATAATCAAGAAGATGGCATTGACTATGATGAGACATATGCTCCAGTTACTACATTAGAGTCCATTCGTATATTGTACGCTTTTGCAAGTTTTCATGGTTTCAAACTTTTTCAGATGGATGTTAAAAGTGCGTTTTTAAATAGTTTTATAAAAGAAGAAGTTTTTATAAAACAACCTCCAGGCTTTGAAGATTTTAAATTTCCTGATCACGTATTCAAGCTTCGGAAAGCTCTCTATGGTCTCAAACAAGCACTTCGTGCATGGTATGAGCGCCTTAGTTCTTTCCTACTTGAACACGGTTTTTCAAAAGCAAAGGTTGATTCAACTTTGTTTATAAAATCTTTCTATAAAAATATTTTATTAGTACAGATATATGTAGATGATATAATTTTTGGAGCTACTAATGAGATGCTATGTAACAAGTTTGCTAAGTGTATGCAGAGTGAATTCGAAATGAGCATGATTGAAGAATTAACATTCTTCCTTGGAATGCAAATTAAGCAGAGTTCACAAGGGATATTCATTAATCAACCAAAAATACAAAAGACTTGCTAAAGAAATTCGATATGGAAAAAGTCAAACCTATTGGCACTCCGATGGAAACGTCTACAAAGCTTGATATAGATGAAAGCGGTACACCAGCCGACATACGTATACAGAGGTATGATCGGTGGTTTACTATACTTAACTACTAGTCGTCCAGACATTATGTTTGTTGTATGTTTATGTGCTAGATATCAGGCTTATCCTAAAGAATCACATGTAAGTGCTATTAAGCGTATCTTACGATACCTTAAAGGAACTTTGACAACCGGTCTTTGGTATCCCAAATCTGATTCATTTGACCTGATAGGTTTTTCGGGCGCAGATTTTACTGCATGCAAAGTCGATCGTAAAAGTACCAGCAGTACATATCATTTTCTAGGAAATAAAATTCAGTTGCATTATCAACTACTGAAGCTGAGTATATAGCTGCATGACGTTGTTGTGCACAAATTTTATGGATAAAACAAACTCTGGAAGACTTTCAATTATCCTTTCATCATCTTCCCATTTACTGTGATAACACTAGCTCTATAAATCTCACTAAGAATTCCATATGTCATTCACACATTAAACACATAGAAATTAGATATCACTTTTTGAGAGACCATGTTTTGCAAGGTGATATTGTTTTAGAATTTGTTGATACTGAACATCAACTAGCTGACATCTTCACAAAGCCTTTGGCTGAAGATCGTTTTAACTTTACATGAAGAGAATTAGGAATTCTAGGTGTTGAGGTAATATAATATAATATTATTATTTAATGAACATGAATTCGCTAAATTTATTTTGGTTATAAGCTGAAAGGGCCCTTCTTTCACACAGGTGTAAATAACCTAAAACGACACGGTGTACTAGTCTTCGAACTACCGCTAGCTGGGATCTGGCCCCTACAGCTAACCCAAAGTAGCTATAGCAATTTATGGGAATTAACTAATAAATATTAAATTATTTCCTTCAATATAATTATTTCTAAATTATTTTTCGTATTTATGTTATAAAAAAACTATCACACTGTTTCCAACTCTGTCTTGAAACCCTAGTGACCGAACTCGGTCAAATTTTCGACCGAACTCGGACCGACTCAGTCTGGGGGGATTTCAAACTGAAGCTAGACAGCCGACTCTTCTTCTATTTAAAACCTCTTCATTAGCATATTCTTCATCAAGCACCTCCAAACCCTACCGAAAAACCCTAACCCTAACCTCCTTGTTCTCCCTCATCCAAGCTCTTCAAGCTTTCAAACTTCGGATTCAGAGCTCTCTCGAGGTTCTCTTCCACTGTTCACTATTAATTTTGGTATATCTCACTCTTTTCTTTCTGTGCTATTTTACATATGGCTCATAAACAACCTATTTCTTCTCAAAAGAAGAGGAAGGTTAATGAAGGTTCGTCCTCGACTCATGAGGCAGCCTCCTTTTCAATTTACACTCCTTCGAGATCCGATGGAAATTTCTATGCTGAATTTATTTTTTGTGTCCCAAGAAGCTTCGGACACTTGGTTCACGGATTTTTATAAGTGAAAAATCTGTCCGGGTGCTCCTATCAACTTCACACTATTTCCTGATCATACTAGCGTATTCACATATCATCATTTGGTAGATTTAGTTCAATCTACTTTTCTCGTTTATACCAACGACATTCGTATGTTTTATTGTAATTTTTCGGTCACAAAGGGCACGGTGAAATCTAAAGCTGGTGGAGTCGACATTGAGTTCGATGCCGATGATCTCTCAATCATTCTCCACGTACCCAATGATGGGGACGAACTTATAGAGATTACATCTATTGAGTTTCCCAAGGGAACTACTTTTGATTCCTTCTATGATTCGCTCTGTGCACCGAATCCTAGACCCCATGGCACTATTCGCCCTAGACATCTGAACAACTACTTCTATGATCTCCATCGCATGGTGTTCTCCACTATCCTTCCTAAGAACACTGCCACAGATGAGATTTCGTATATGGAACTCTCGACAAATTATCATCTTCACTTCCAAGTTTCCTTCAGTCTACCCAATAATATCATCTCAGCTATGGATCGTTGTCGCAAGAACTCCTCGTGACGCCTTCTATACACGATGTATCTTCATATCATATTTTAGTATTTTGAGGTCAGTCTTAAGGACTGTGCTGAGGATGCTGCTCCTGCCTATCTTCATGAGCATCGTCCCCCAGCTCAGCTTGTACAGGGTCCACCTCCTGCAGTTGCTCTTACTGCCACTGACTCCCAGGCTACTCATCCTCCTGCTGGTGTTACTCTTGAGTCCCTTCAGAGTCTCATGCTGGATCAGTTCCAAGCTAATGATTTTTGTACTACCCTTCAGCTCCAGGCCATCTCGAACACGGTTCATGATTTATCATATAGCCTTGCTCATAACCCTAATGGCCCCATTCCTATGGTTTATGATCCATCCAGGCTTGGCTATCACATTGATTACCGTGAGGCACAGCGTTATATTGATCCTGCTGCCGCTCGATATGACCCCAGTCGATCTGCTGAGACCGATCCTTCTAGTGTTGCTGGTGCTACAGCTGTTGCTGATGATGAGGATGATAGTTGAGGATATATTTTTCCTCGTGATAATTCAGCAATTTTTTGTTATGTTTTGACTTTATGCATGTATTAGTGATAAATACTTCTTTCAAGCATTATCAGTTATGACTTTTTCAGTTTCTTTTTTTGTGTGACGTATGCAAAACTCTTTTCAGTTTATGCTAGTATTTCCATTATTCCATGCATGTCTTTTATTATGCTTTGTGGTTTAATATTACTATACCATTTTACTATTATAACAAAATGGGGGAGTAAGATTGATAAGGAGTAAGATTGATAAGATTTAAGATTTATAAGGATTGATAAGATCGATCGATTTCATAAGATTTATAAGATTGATTTCATTAAAAATTTTGCTTTCTGATGCTTATTCACTGTATTACTAATTTGGTTTGAAAGAATTTTGGTTTAAGACTCTAAGATATAGTTTCAGCAAGAATGTTTTATTACGGGGGAGTAATAAGACTTGATCGTAGACTACGGGGGAGCATTGAACATTGTATTTTACCAACTGTTTGACGGACAAAAAGTTACTACTGTACCTTCCGTACTCATCAAGTCTACTTCCACCTTCTTTAAGTATCAATCGTAAGTTTTGTCACATTATCAAAATGGGGGAGATTGTTGGCACATTTAGCCATAGTCAAACCGATTTCGATAAGTGTCTTAAACTTCGATCTCGATATGAAAAGAAATGAAGAATACAGATTGCATCGTCTCTGAGATTTTATATTTATTCTACATTTTTCTATTTATTGAGTCTAGAAATTTGTGAATCGGGATCACTGGCAATTAGAAGTCTATCCTTGATTCTATCCTAAACCAAACCTATCTTGAACGAAACCAAACCTATTTTAGTTTTGATCCTAAACCAAACCAGATCCAAAAATCCAAATAGCCCTGGAATTGGGCTAACCGACCTCGGCCAGAGTTCTGCCCGAACTCGGACCAAACTCGGTTAGACCAAATCACTCCTGGTCAGAAGCTTTACCTATTCCCATGGATCTCAAACGTTTAAATTTTTGAACATTAGGGCACCGAGTTCTGCCCGAACTCTGTCCTACAAAAACCTATAAATAGAGAAGAAAATTTTATTTCTATTCACTCATTCAATCTTCATTTTCTCTATTCATTTCTAAGCTTCCTATTCTATTTCCAAAGCTTTAAACTTCAAATCTCCAAGCCAACTCAATTCTTCTAAGTGCCGATGGTTTCTGAGCAGGAGTTTTCGAGTTGTACAAGCTTGGCGTATAAAAGCTTTCTTCAGAAAGGTGTTAAAGTTTGTTTGTGGGCTTCGGATAAAAACACGACGGTGGTAAAGTTGGTGTGTTCTTCGGTGTAAAACACGTAGTGTAATCTCTATTCAAAATAATGGATTCAAACATCGGGTCGAGACTCGAGACTGGACTAGCCTCACAGAGGGAAACCAGTATAAATCTGTTGTCTCTACGTATTGCTTTCTCTCCCTAATTTTTACTGACTTACTTGCAATCATTTCATATATATATTGTTTCACCTGCTTAGAGTTAAATTTTTTAATTGTTAAATATTCTCTGCTGCACTCTATTCACCCCCCTCTAGAGGTGTCATTGTTCCTACAAGTGCATCATGACTTCTGTCTTTGAGCCTTCTGAAGTGGAAGTAGAAGTGGGCGTAATATAACCCAACCATCGGCGGGTGCGCTGGTAATAGTTTTGTGCCTTTTCCTTTGGAACTCGAATTCGTAAGGGAATGCGTCGACCTTTACCATAGTTGAGCCCTTTGTTGACGTTTAGGTCGTAACCCATCTTCTGTCTGAGGTTTTTGGCCTGAGTAGCGTAGAGGTAGATAACTTTCTATTAATAAAATATAGTTCTAGAAAATATCTAGTATTCCAATATGCACAAGTAATCATAAATCCTTACATAGAGAGTTGTAGTCTAGGATCACTTCGAACACGAGTAATCATGAATCATTACATAGAGAGTTCTCTAGGAAATATCTAGTGTTCTAATATACACAAGAGTAATTCGAAGACAACTTTCTATTAAAAAATAAAAGATTTTATCCCGGAGGATTACATCATCAAAAGAGTGTGCTTCCGTGTTGGCTCAAATGTAGTCTCCTAGCTCCTCATCGGTGAGGGAGGAGGAGGAGGACACTTCCCTTTTAATTTGATCACCAAAGAGGTCGCGGTCAGAGGCTCCTGCGCCTTCGTAGTCGGCCTTTGGGACCTCCGAGGTAGCCTTATTCGCATAGGCTCCTGGCCATCATCTGACGTTACTGAGGGCAAAGGTGGTGCTCTGCCTCGGAGCTTGATGACGAGAGGAGCAGATACCTTGGGGGGTCTTCCCTTTAGTCAAACCTTGAGAGGTTCTTCGGCAACTGCTGCACTTTCTGAGGCCGTCTTCGCATCGTCATCAGCATCATTGCCCCTATCGTCCGAAGGGACTGACTTGTATAGATCAACATCCATACAGTAGGCTTCAAGTCCCCGGAACGGGTCGATGTCAGTAAACTCGGTCTTGATAGTCCTGTCGCTGGCTACTTACTTCATGCACTGATGAAGGGTGGAAGGAACGATCATGTACTCATGGATCCATGGTAGTCCCAATAACATGTTGTAATTTATGTCAGCGTCGATGACATAGCAAGTCACTTTGGAGTGGAGACAGCCGATTTGGCACTTCAACCAAATTTTACCCAGAGGCTCGTTCTTCCCCGTATTGAAGGTGCTAATTGTTGTGTTTCATGCAGTTAGCTGATGCATCAAAATCCGTAGAGTTTGGAGCAGACTCCTTGGGATGATGCTGAGAGAGGAGCCCGGGTCGATGTGGATACGATCGATGGTACCCCCTTTATAGTAGAGAGGCCTATTATGCCACTTGTTCTTCAGCAGCATGTCTTGTTGGGTGAAGGTGATACTGGGGATCACTTCGACCATGCAGTGACAATGTTGGCAGGCTGCGGGGTCTTCCTTTGGTGGTCGTACCTGAAGAAGGACTCGGTGTTCTGTAAGGCTTCGCTGAGCGCATCCCGGGTCTCTTTGGAGAGACGAAGGATCTCAAAAAGTGATAATCGAGTCAGGGTGTTGGCTAGCAGCACCAGTATGTCAAAGTTGTAGGGTTTGATAAGCCCTACTGCCGAGTCTTTTCGGAGAGGCTTGTCGAAGCGAACCTCCTTCTGCTTCTGCCTTTCTGTGACAGGAGTCTGAGACGGGTCTGCCTCTGATACATCAGAAACAGGGGTTGTAGTTGGTGGAGGCACTGCCTCCTCTGGAGCCTAGTTCTCCTCTTGCCGCTGCATCGAACGAGTGGTCACCAAGGTGTCATCAGTCGAAGCCGAGACAGTGCGACTGTCCTGACCTTCTTTTCTTTGACAGAAGGGGTTGTAGGCGCTATCATGTAAGAAGTAAGGTCAGGGTGAACCCACATGACCTCGCCTCGTGGGGTAAAGAAAGGGTTGAGCCCTTGAGCATTGTCACATGCTGGTGGAAGATTGACTACCACCATTGTCGCCCTCGGGATGGGGATGACCCCATCTTGTACCTCTGTAGTTGGAAAACTTCCAAACTGGAGAGTAACCATGTTGGCCGTGACAGTCTTTTCTTCATAGTCAGTGACATGACTTTAGCGTTAATGAGGCACTAAATATGTCCTTTCAACACGTAGCAATCTCGTGTCGAATGGTGGACATACTAATGATAATGGCAGTATTTAGGGTTGTCTACCTTCCCCACTTCGTCGGGGTGCTTTGATTTTGGGAGAGAAAGCTTGCCACTATTCGTCAGCATATTGAAGAGTTCTAATATATCTTCGTCGTTGAAGGAGTAAGTCTCCCTCGACTTTTACGCTTCTGCAGACTTGGGGTTCATGGTTACTGAACCTTTAGAGATGTTGACGGTCATGGCTTGCTTGTCTTTTCCGTCCTTGGTCTTGTTGATGGACGAACATCTCCCATTGTCTTCGAAAGAATGAAAGTTCAGTCCCAGCAGCTGCGCATCCCGAGCTTTCCTTCGTGCCACATCTGCCTCTATAATGAAAGCCATCCACTCTGTGCAAGGAGCATTGTGCCACAATTTTATCGCAGGCAACATGATCTTGCGACATGAGTCCATAAGCATGGGCTTGGGTATACTAGACGATAGCCTTAAGGCTTTCTGACAGAAGCGCTCAATGTATGTATGGACAGGCTCCTTCTTCCTCTGGACGACCTCCATGAGAGTTGACATTGTCATGTCCATCCCCCTTCATAGAATCTATCTACGAATAGATTCTTCAGGTCCTCGAACGATAAGATACAGTCGTCCGGAAGGCTGCAGAACCATTCATAGGCTACCCGCTGCAGAGCTCCTATAAAGATGTTGGTGAGGAGGGCGTCATCCTTCGGCAAGTGCCCTGTCACTGAGGCAAAGTACCTCAAGTATCGTCGGGGAGACTCCTTTCCCTCGTAGGGCATGAGCGTTTATGGATTGTACTTGGGAGGATAAACTACGTTGTCCCACTCGGCAGGATATGGCTGCCGAATTATCATCTTTCAGAGTGTTACTTGCTTTTCTTTGGCATCTTAGTGAGCATACAATTCTTTGATGGCCTGCTATATTTTTGTTGACATTACTAGGCCTGTATTCGATGGAGTAGACGACAACGATCCCGTCTGATGGACGACGGGCAGTTTGCTGGATCCATCATTGGCTGGTGGACCAAGCGTAGGTGTGGAGGCAGTGGGTACCAAATTTCTCTTGATCTCCAGCATAAGAGAAGACAGAGTCTTTATTGTGGCATTTAACTTATCTAGGCTTCTCTCGAGAGCTTCGATGCATTTCAGTTGGTCAGGCGCTTCGCTATTGTCCGCCTCATCACCTTCGGCCATAAATACGGATCTTGTGTGGATGGGTGGAAGGGACAGTAGATCCTTCGCTCTCTGGCTCAGATGTCCGAGCCTTATCATCCTGAGTATAGACTGGGAGGTTACGATCTACCTCAGACTCATTGTGGTTGCTACCCCCAGTCTAGTGGCTAGTTGCGCCTGTGGAGGTATCCGTATCATATGGCTCCTCCTCAGATTGGAACGCGACGTTGTCATGCATAGTGGGAGGTTGGATATCCCCAACATCTGACGTGGCACCCAAAAAAGATTTGGAACGTGTGCCTTGTAACACACATGTGCTGGGTACCTTTGCCTTGCTACTCTCGGGCCAGTTCTTGGGCTTGGTGGCCGATACGGGAGGATCCTTGGATGTCTTCTTGAGAGTCTTAGAACCCTACGCTACGTTGCACATGGCAACATAGAGTTTATCTTCTCTCTTGCTCGTCGACCCCCTGTTGAGTCTCTGATGTACACTCGACGTAGGTTGAAGTCTTTAGAAGACGAAGTACCTCCTTGGTGGTTGTATACCAGCCTGTTGACAATAGCAGTTGATGTAATCTGGGTACAAGGATGCCTTGATTTAGGCATGTCCTGTGCCGCCGATTATTCTTCTGCTTGGGACAGCACTAGGTCTTTCGTCGTGGTACCCCCATTGTATGCACAGGGAAGCTGCACGTGGGTACAATCAGAGACGATCTGGCAAGGTAGTCTCCTATCATGCTTGTAAGAGCGTTGCTCGCACGAGTCTCTCTCTACGGGATGTACCCCCTGGCTTGCATCACACACAGGAGTGCTCAAGTAACAGAGGTGTTCAACTGGTCGAGGCATCGGAGCACGAGGACAAGTCTTGTATAACTTCCCATCGATAGCACGTGTGACTGTCCACGCGGTGCTTTGGTCGGTCATAAGCATGGTACATTTATTGCACGAGACACGTACTGCCTTGGATTTCTTCTTACTACCCCTAGCGGGTGTATAGTATTGAGAATCCAATGAAGGCTCGCCTGATGGAAAGGCTATTCTGTCGAAGATGGATCTTCTCACCGGCAATGCTCCCGTCATGAGGGGTTGAACTGGCGCACGCTTCCTTCGGCGTTGTGCCTTCGTCAGGCCCTCCATAGAGACACCGTCTTCCTCGTTATACTTTTTTATGGTGGGAATCGAGTGAGGAGATATGGTTATGGCATCCAAAATCTTCTTCGGGGCTTCGACGTTGAGGGGGTTCTGGATCGCGGTTCCCTCTGTCGTGCTGCTCGTCGCAGTCACCTTGGGCCTCCAACCACATTGAGTCTTCTTTGATTTTATGAACCGTTTCGAAGGATTCGACTTCTCATCAGAAAGGAGATCTTCAAAAGCTTTTTGGTCGAAGCGTACAAACAACATCTTTTGGGAAGATCCCAGCAAGTCATCGTCAGATTGCATCATCGTCTTCTAGTTGGAGGAGAAGGTAGTCCCAGAAGAGTCTCCATTTTGTTCGACATCATAAAAGATTGACCGAACTTTTTGTTTATTGAACGTAAAAAAACCTGTGTACAGAGAAGGAAGTCCTAAACAAGATATTCTAAGTATAAGGGGAAGAGTTTCTGGAAAAGTATGACGGTGGAGATCGAGCACTGCAGCGGCTCCTTTACTCCGTTGACGATCTGACGATGGGTTAAACTTGCTCTGACTTTCTGATGTTTTTTATGGAAATCTAGGGTTACCGATCAAGAGGATGCCTGGGGCTGGAGATTTGATATTCGGTGGTCTCTCCTCTTTTGTTGAAGGAAAACTCCTTCTATTTGTAGGGAAGAGAGCACATATGCGATGTGCATTAGGGTTTTGAGATATGAAGGAATCTGTCGTCATTGCATGGTATGGACTTCTACGGCACTGACACGTGGCGGACATTGAGATTCCCCTCGATCGAGATCTCTGGTGGTTATCAAAATAACCGAAAAAAGGGACACGTGGCGTGTGCCGATTTACTTCTTCGCATGCAGCCGAGTAAATCTTGGAATTCTATCACAGATTTGGATTCTGATTGATCCTCGTCTAAAATTTAAATCAATTTGATAAGATATCATTCATGATTAACCCCAATCTTATGTTTGAGAGAGTCGGTTTAAGCAAACCGACTGGGTGGAACCATGCTTCCTGTGCCTCTGGCGAGGTTTGAGTACTGCTGCGCTACTGGCGTGATAAGTAGACCGTTCTTTTGGAGACAACGGAGTCTCTGTGCTTTTCGGCGACAAGTGGACTATGCTTTAAAGATGACAGAGCCTCTGTGCGTATGAGCGACGAGAAGGCTGTGTTTCAAGCGACAAAGTCACTATGTTTTAGGGCGACGAGTAAGCTTGTGCTTCAGGTTGACGAGGTTACTATACTTTTGGAGCGGCAAGCGGACTTGTGTTGGATGCAATGGTATCACCCAAGTCTCTGACGAAAGGTAGTTGAGCTTCTGGATCGGAGCAGAGTGCTACGCAGTTGGAGTTGAGGTGGTGTAAAAACATCACCAGTCTGTGCCTGAGGTTGGCGCAGGAGTGTAGCTGTGCCACTGGATTGAACGCATTGGCTTTGAAGTCTTCTTTAAAAGAGCAATGAATGACCGCTCCTTAATGAATGACTCCCTCTTAATTGCCACCGTTACTTGGGGAATTTCAATGGGTCCTAAGATAGTCTAAGACTTAGTCAAATGAACTTTATTTAATGAGGTTCATCGTGCCGAGTCCTAGGTTCATCCAATTAATGTTGGAACTTTGACCGTCGGTCATGTGGCTTGCGTTTTGGACCACTCCCGCCCAATATAAGGGGGAGTTTCTTCTGGAGAGTCATGTCTTCTTCTACTTCTTGTCCTTCAACACCATGCAGGATTGAGCGACGGTTGGCCTTGCCTAAGTCAGATTTTGGTTGAGGATTCCTTCGTTCAAAGGGGCTATGCCTTTGAAGAAGAACTGTTGATGAGTCTCGGAACGTGCTGGAACGCTTCTTGTAAGCCCACTTCCCGAATAACTTATTTTTTTAGAAATTTTTTATTTTATTTTATTTTTAGTTGGAAAATTTAAGTTTTAATTTAAAAGTTATTTAGACTGAAGGAGGGTTTTGTCAAAACTATATTATTATTATTTTTTTGAATTATTATTGTGTTGTTGGTTAGTAAGGAGGAGATTTAGGCCTTGGACCTCTAGAAATAATAGTTAAGAGTTAACTATCATTTTTATTGTTATTACATTTAACTTGTCATCTATTATTATTACTATTATTACTATTATTATCATTTTCATTAATTTAATAAAGTATTAATATTTTATTTTTATGTCTTAAAACTATATCTAAATTATAGGATCGTGATATGTTTACGGTATTTTGGATAGAATTATACACTACGATATTTTGATGTCCCAAAATATTTTTCGATTATTCGAGTACGTGTTTGAAATTTGTACAATTTGAAATATATAGTACCAAATATCGATTTAAACTAATATTATTACCTACTAATAATTTATGATTAAATTAGTCATGATTTAAAAATTATTTAATTTTAATTAATGGAAAGAGTTATCCATTGGGCTTCCAGGAAAATTTCGCCCTCTCTCTATTCTTAAATTTCCTACGAAAGTAGATATATGCATCCATATTCCTTTTGCAATACAAATACATATATCAAAACTAACCTGCGATCCTTATCTATTCCTATTCTATCTATAACCAAATACGCATCACAATCCTATTCTATTTACAATCAGAACTCTACCATCCCGTATCATCACCATCCCCATATTGACATCCTCTCACCAAAACCATCCGCCATCCCTTCAACCACCATTAAGCACCGGTTCGTCACCCACCTCCTTGCTAGCTGCGCTATCCATCGAAGTGGCCGCAACTTCCAGGCCCCGCGCCCGCCGCCGTGGCCGAACCCTCATCTGGTTCTCCACCGCAACCGCTCTGCTAGAGCTCGACGCCGGTGAGCCGCCGTTCTTCTCCGGTAAAGCCCTCACTCTCCTCCTTCTTATTGTTCCTCTCCTTACTCTTTCATCCCTCTGAGAAGAGTAGTGCTCTTCTCTTCTGCTGTTATACTTTAGAAAATTTTGCTTCCTCTCTCTTTTATGCTAAGAACAGGGGACACACGTTTATTTAATATTCTTATTTTCCTTGTTTGATTAGGGTGATGGGCTAACATGATGGGCTGGGAGCCCAGCTTATTATTTAGGCTAAAAAATCCAGGGACTAGGGTTTTATACATACTAGTATCACTTAGTTATTATTATTATTATAGTTACTCAACAATATTTGTAACAAATAAATATTTTGGGCTTCTATAAAATAAGGTTATGGGCCAGTGGTTAGTTATAAAATAATTTGGGGTTTTCTATATTTTTTTACATAAATGTATTATGGCAGTGTTTTAAAAGTATAGGTATTGGGTTGGATATTTTAAGTGTTTTAATGGAAATATATATATATATATATATATATATATATATATATCTATATATATATATATTAATTATATTATATATTATATCTATATATATATATTATATATAATAATATATATTATATATATAATATATATTTATATATATATAGATAATATATATATATATATCTATATATATATATATATTATATATATATATATATAATATTATAATATATATATATATTATATATATATATTATATATTTATTATATATATAATATATATATATATTATATATATATATATATATATATATAATAATATATATATATTTATATATATAATATATAAATATATATATATATATATATATATATATATATATTATATAATAATATATATATATCTAATATATATATATATATATATATTATATATATATATATAAAATATATATATATATATATAATATATTATATATATATCTATATATATATATATATATATATATATATATATATAGTATTTCCATTTAAAACACTTTATATATATATATATATATATTAATTTCCATTTAAAACACTTTATATATATATATATATCTATCTATATATTATATTAATAACACTTAATATATATATATATATAATAATTATATATTATATTATATATATATATATATATAATATAAATAATAATTATCTATCTATTATATATATATATAATATTATATATAATATATATAATATATCTAATAATATATATATATATCTTATATATATATAATATATATATATATATATATATATCTATCTATATATATATATCATATATATTATATATATATATATATATCTATAATATATATATATATTATAATTAGTTATATATATATATATATATATATATCTTATATATTAATATATATATATAATATATATAATATATATATCTATATTATCTATTATATATAAAGTGTTTTTATATATATTATATATATTATATCTATATATATAATAAAGTGTTTTAAATATATATATATATATATATATAATATATATAATATATATATTATATATATATATAAGTGTTTTAAATGGAAATATATATATATATATATTATATATACTAATATATAGATTATTATTATATTATATATATATATATTTTAATATATATTTATAAATATATATATATATATATATAGATTATAATATATATATATAATATATATATATATATCTCTATATTATATATCTATATATAGATTATATCTATTTATATATTAATATTTATATATAATAATATATATTATATTTTATATATATATATATATATATATAATAATATATTATATAGATAAAATATATATATTTATATATAATAATATAATATATCTATATATATTAAATATATATATATATTATATATATATATTATATATTATATATATATATATATATATATATATATATATATATATATATATATATATAATCTATATCTTACTTTCAAAAAAATATATATGGCTAAACACCCTTGTCTATATAATATAAGACTTATTTGATTTCATGATAATATTTGACATTGGGTTTAAGTTTGAATGTTTTTGGCTAAAGGCCCATTGATCTAATAATATAAATTTTATCATAATTATGGTTTTTGTAATAAATATGTAATGTTTTAAATTATGTCGTGACACTATCTATTTTGGAATTATGTTTAGGTCTTGGGCTTATAATATATTTGGGTTTGTAATATTGGGCTATTAGCCTAAGAGTTTATAACCAATAATTAGACTTTAACAAATTCTTATATGAATTATATATGGTTTTTGGACTTAACAAAAATATATTTAATATTCTTGCTCTTTTCTAAATGTAGCTTTCATCTTAAAATAGTATTTGATTTTAGCCTAAAAATATTGTTATACAACTTGATCTTAGCTTAAATTGTTTGCAAAAACAAAAACAAATTTCCAAACTTGAAAAAGAATAGTACAAAGTACAATGAATTCTGGGGTAGTACAACTGTAGGAATCTGATCAGAAGATGGTCACTTTATCCCTTGGACTATGTGAACGTGACTGCAGCCTCTGGAGAATGCAGCAGCAATTTTGCAAGAGTTCTTGATCTCTGTACGTCTGTATCTGATCATTTCACAATGATTGAACTCTATTTATAGAGTTCAAGAAATAACTGTTTTAGCATTATTCTGATGTGTGCGAGGCTGGATTGCGCCACATTGGTTGAGCCAACCTCGTGTTGCGCCAACTTTCATTCAGTTGTTAAATTATGTACTAACTGTATTTAGACGCGTGCATCATGTGATTGAGATGCGCGTGGTCGTGTACAGGATAGTAGACACGTCTTGAGATATTAATGGCATTGCGCCACGTCATCCTGCTTTAGAATGTAAGTTGTCTCAACTTCATCAGGTTGCGCGAGCTTCAGTCAACTGTGCCTGATTGAGCCGCACCTAGACACGTGGCAGCTTTTGAGCAGAAGTCATTCAGATTGTGCCTAGGCACAACTAATGATTTTGTCTGGATTGCGCCTAGATGCAACTTACGAAGTATACAGGACAGCTGTCTACCAACTCCCCTCTAGCAGCACAATTCACGGGATTCGAAGAGATTTTCCTCGTTCATTGTGATGTCAGTTGTCAGTGTTGTCAGGTAATGATGGCCATTAAGTGTCAAACGCCACATAGATTTTGGCGCAACAAGACTGGGCGCAGTCTGATATGTGGCACAACCTGTTCAGCGGCGTAGTCTGTTCTCTGAGCTTCATATCAGTGGAGCAACTTGATTTTTGGGGCGTAACTTGATCACTGATTAGTATGTTCAGGGCGCAACTTGATTTTTAGGCCCTATAAGACCCCCTTTAAAGTTTTCAAAACTTAAAAAACGTTTCAAAGTTTTGAAATACTTTGAATTTATAAAAATTTTGACTGAGTCAAGTTGCGCTAGTCAACAACCGGTCATCATAATTAAATATCTTTCTTGAAAACACAAAACCTCATCTTCGTCTTTCCGAGTTTCATTGATGATTTTGGTTTTCAATAAAGATTACGAAGAGTCAATTCATTGATATATATGTAGTAGTTGATCTTTGTGCTTTATTCTTCACTTATATTCTTTAATGGCCCCCAAGAAGAAAGAGATGGAGACACATGCTGACACTACAATCAAGTCCCCTGAAGCGGGACATGATGTTGCGCCTATAACTTATCTGTTGGAGGCTGACCCGTCGCTGAGAGCGGTGAACTTTTTAGACTATTTTGGTCTAGACTCGACAGACTTCAATCACTTGAATGGTGGGCCATCCTCCGAAGGGAGTAGTAATGCGGAGGGGTTCCTTAATCTGATGCGTCGCTCGGGGATCCGCAACATGCAAGAATTGGACACCACCCTTCGTCAGCCTGATGAAGGCAAGAACAAGAAATAATGTTTGGACGTGCCAAAAAAAATTATATACTCCTTTCTTGTGTCTTTGTCTGTATGGGTCCACCCATGTTTATGCAAATGAAATCTAAAAGTTCTGATATGTTGTGTGGCTGTGACTTCGAATGGCGCACGTAGACGCATTCTTTTGGCTAATTCTTTGTTTACTGTTTCTTTTATGAGACACATAGCAGTCATCACACGGTTTTAGACGCCCATTTTTAGTTCTTTCCAGAAATAGACTCCTAGAATGACGTGCCCGTTTTGTCTTTCCTTCTTTAAAAAGGACAACCAGAAACAAAAGAGTCATTCATAATTTCTCAAAGCAAATGGCCTCTCACAAGGTCTTACTATTTATTAGTTCACTTGCGCCACTTCATCCCAATGTTATTCGTTTGCATGCTGTGCCTACAAAAATTGGTAAGTCTTGAAGAAGAATCAATGGTATGAATATTCTTCTTTCGCACCACTTTTGAAGATAAGTATAGATCTGCAAGTTGTAGACACTATTGATATGCGCTAACTATTTCTGAGAATAGGCGCGCACTGTGATCCAGTACTTAGTCTCGATCATAGGCGCGTATTGTTCACATGCGCCAGTGTGGTCAACTTGCACTATGGAGATATGTGCTTATTAATCGGCGAGCATTTTGATGTACGCCTGTTGATCAGCACACTTTATTAGGATGCGCCGGTTTGATCAGCGTATAGTACTGATATGCGCCTATTGATAGGCGCAGTCTGCTGATATGTGCCTGTTGATAAGCGTACACTGCTAAAAATGTGCCTGTTGATAGGCGCACACTTCTGATAGATTTTGCTAACTTTTTCTATTTTGTTAATATGTGCAGGGATTCGGCTAGCAAGCTTCTTCAGGACTGGCATTGGTGATTTGGATGTTGCAGATGGCATTCTTCTGACACTCACATCAGACAGCTCATGTGGTTCTGACACTCAAATCAGACAGCTCAGGACTCTTCATGTTTAAGAAGGGTCTTCTTCAGATGGTAGGAAGAGCCTATACACATGAGAGTTGGATGGTGGAGAAGCAGAACTAGGAATTGTATCACAAGGGTGATCTCGTTCCTAGTTCCCCTGGCGGGTCGTCTTCTCTCCACCAGTTGTATTGACAGCAGCTCATCTTTGGGCTGCTATACTCTGTGGTTCTCCTCTCGTCTTTCTGAGAGAGAAGACCAGAGTCGATTCCATTGTCTGGCTTGTTGCTTTAGGTCGAGACGACAAGGAATTGCCACCAACAAATAAGAAGACCCAAAGATGTAATAGACCTTCATGTTATATTTAGAATGAAAATTTGAGATGTAATAGATTTCCATTAAGATGTATCTATATTTTTAAAGAAGGAATAAAGAATAATTTTCTCTTCTTTTATGATCTGATTTTGATGTGGTGATAATGAAAATAGAATTAAGGAGAAATGTAGAGATAAAAAGTTGCTTGACGTAGCTATTTGGAATTCAGAGACATGGATTCTCATTATGATAAATGAATGAGTAATCAATCACTTTGATTTTAAGGAAGAGACATTAAATTAATGAATGTTCGTTCAAACTCTCGAGGAAAAGAATAAAAGAGTGAATAGTCATGTCAGTTTCAGAGAAGGGACAATGAATGGTCAGTTATAAATAAACGAACAGTTGTACTTCTTTTCCAAAAGTTGTATCAGTTCTTGAGGCTGATTATCTATTTGTTTTGCTTATAAATAGAACAAAACTTTTGTAGATATTGACAATCTCTTTCCCTTCTATACGAAAATATCTTCCAAAGATTTACTTGCTCTGAAGATCGAAGAAGAAACTGAGAAGCCCCCTACTGAGCCTCCCGTACCTTCTCAAAAAGAAAGGGGTAAAGGCTCAACTGTTCCTCTTGCACCAGGACAGGATTTGATCTCCAAGTTAGTGGAACCTGGGAAGACTGCCGAAGAAGAGGCATTGAGGATGGCTATTTGTAAGTTTTTTTTGAGTTCAGACAAAGGCGTTTGAACAATTGGCAAATTATGTATTTAATCATGAAGGATCGGGGCCCCCCTTCCCGTCCTTAATATCATGTAATTCTATTCTGCCTTCGAATAAAATAAACTTTTATATACATCATGTCTTTGGAATATTTTGCTTTTATACATAATATTTCTTGAGAAATTTTGATAGGCATCATAGCAACTCTACCCTCCATATCTGTTAATTGATAGGCTCCATTAGAGAAGACTTTATTTACCACATACGATCCTTCCCACTTTGCCTCGAACTTGCCTTTGCTTATATATGTCATGGTCATAGGAAGTCTGACTGTAAGAAATAACTTGCCTTCTTGAAATGTCCGTACTCTGACTTTGCGATTGAAAGCATTTGAGATCTGGGCTTGATAAAGTTCAATATGCTGTTGAGCTAGTAACATTTTCTCATCGAGCGCCTCCAACTCTTGAAGCCGAAGACGATCATTATTTTCTGTAGTAAGTTCGTTAGCAATAGCGATCCTCAATGATGGAATTTGAATTTCCAGGGGTAGGCCAGCTTCACATCCATATACTAGAGAAAAAGGTATACAACCTATAGGATTACGGACAGTAGTACGATATGCCCATAAATATTCTCCAAGTTTATCACTCCAATTACGTTTGTTGATAGAGACAAACTTTTTAAGGAGTTTGATAATGGTCTTTTTGAATGCTTCAGCTAAGCTGTTAGCTGCAGGATTATAGGCCGTTGAGGCAACATTATTGATTCTGTTGTCATCACAGAACCTATTAAACTTTTGGCTGATGAATTGCAGTCCATTATCATAGATGATTCGGTGAGGGACACCAAACCTGTATATCACATGATGTTTGATGAAGTTGATGACACTACTAGTTTTTACTTCAGCCAAAGGTATAGCTTCTGTCCACTTGGAAAAATAATCGGTTATAGCTAAAATGAACCGATATCCTTTAGATGAAAGAGGATTAGTAGGGCCAATTATATCCATGCCCCAAGCTTCAAAAGGCCATGAGGCAGCAGTCGGATGAAGAAATTTTGATGGTTGGTGAATGAAATCTGTATGAATCTGACATACACGATATTTTCTTGCATAGTCAATAGCATCTTATGCCATAGAGGGCCAGTAGTAACCCATATATCGGATACGATCCTGTAATTTAGGACTTGGCTGATGTGCTCCACAAACGCCATCATGAGCTTCACGTAATATCTGCTTTGCTTCGTCACCAGATAGACATCTTAAAAGTAATCCATCAAAAGTTCTTTGATAGAGTGTTTTAGTAGTATGATTATAATAGAATCGAAGCAATCGACGACGGATACTTGTAGCTTCTTTAGGATCTCCTGGCAAGATATTATGTACTGCAAAATCAATGAAAGGTGCTCTCCTGTCCTTGCTAATATCATTGACCTCAGTTAGGTTGCTGAATTCAATGTTGTAATTATTTTCAACACAGAATAGTTCTCTATTAGAGATAACAACCATCTGTTGTCTTTTGACTGGAACTGCCAATACCGCAGCTAGGTTAGCTAAGGCATCAGCTTCTGTATTGTATGCCCGTCATGCATATTCGATGAAAAATCTTTTGAATGAAGAAGCTATCCTGGTTGCTGCTTCATGGTATGGTACTAAATCTTGATGTTGTACTTCATATATGCCTCTAACCTGATTAAAAATCAGCTTAGAGTCGCCATATACTTCGAGATATTCAACACCCGGTTGTTTAGGCCAATTAGAGTCCAATGAGCAGGGCATTGTATTCTGCCACATTGTTAGAGCATGATTCGTCTAAAGAATAGGCCCTTTGAATAGTTAATCCATCGGATGAAACAAGAACAATTCCTACTCCAGCCACAAGGGTACCTCCAGGTCCAATTCTAGAAGCTCTATCAAAGAACAACCTCCAGGTAGAAAATTCTTCTGAGATCATATTTGATTCTAATGTTTCGTCCGGAATCTCATCACAGAGTTTAGATATCTCAGGGACAGGATGGGCTGCTAAGAAGTTGGCAAGTGCTTGGTCTTTCACAGACTTTTGAGGAACATAAACCATATCATATTGTGCTAGTATTATGGCCCATGTGGGAAGCCTAGGATTGAGTGTACTTGGCTTCTTCATTAAGACTCGAAGAGGATTGACTCGGGATATGACATGAATAGTTTGTCCTATGATGTAATGTCTTGTCTTCTGAACAGCAAACATTAAGGCTAAACATTCCTTCTCTACCGGACTATAACGATGTTCAGCTCCAATCATTGTTCGACTAAGGTAGTAGATGGCTTGTTCATGACCTTCCTTGTTCTTTTGAGCCAGCAAAGCTCCCAACGAATGATCCATTGCCCGAACATACATTAAGAAAGGTATTCCTGAGATCAATGGTACAAGAACCGGTGGACTTATTAAATATCGCTTTATGTCGTCAAATGCTTGTTGACATTCTTTCGTCCAAACGAAAGATACACCTTTCTTCACTAATTAAGTAAATGGTCTGTAACGTCCAGATAAATTCGAAATGAATCACCTGATGTGCGCAAGTCGACCTTGGAATCCTCGTAGCTCTTGTAGGTTGCGTGGATGACGCATCTCTTGAATGGCTTTGATCTTCTCGGGATCAACGTGTATACCCTTAGAGGTAATGACGAAGCCGAGAAACTTACCACTAGAGACACCCAAGAAAGACTTGGTGGGGTTCATTTTGAGTTGATGATGGCGCATTACATTGAAGATAGTTCTTAAATCTTGAATGTGATCTTCTTTGAGATGACTTTTGACAGCAATATCGTCAACATAGCATTCAACAGTCTTTCGCAGATGATCTCGAAAGATGGTACTCATAGCCCACTGGTAAGTTGCACCTGCGTTCTTAAGACCAAATGGCATGACCGTATAACAGTACACACCCCGAGGAGTACGAAATAAAGTATGTTTCTCATCTTTAGGATTCATCCGAATTTGATTATATCCAGAAAACCCATCCATGAAAGAAATTCGTTCGAATCCACATGTATTGTCGATCATGACATCAGTAATTAGAAGAGGGAACTCGTCTTTAGGGCAAACATCATTGAGATCTCGAAAGTCTATGCAAACTCGAACCTTTTCGGTCTTTTTCAGAACTGGTACAACGTTGGCTACCCAGTCAGGATGCTGTTCTTCTCTGATAAAACTGCAAGCTATAAGCTTTTTGACTTCATCATCAATTGCATCCATCATTTTAGGCTTGAATCGCCATTGTTGTTGCTTGACCGGTTTGGCATTCGACATCATGTTAAGCTTGTGAATTGCAATTTAAAGATCTAATCCCGGCATATCTTCATAACTCCAGGCGAAGACATCAATATATTCACGAATAAGATGAATTAATTCTTATTTATCATCCCCTGGGAGATTTTTGCTAATGAAGATTGGTCGTGATACACCCTCTTCTCCAATATCAATTTGGACTAGTTGATCCTCAGTAGGTGGTTCTCGTTGTTCGAAACGAAGTTCACACTGATTGTCCATCCTTTTTGCCCAAGGGTCCATTTCAGGAGCTTCTTTAATGTCATCTTCATCATCCTTTGAAAATTCAACATACACCATGTTAGAAGATACTATCACTCTATGAACATGACCAATGCTGGTATCAGAATCCCATGAGATAGAATCAGAAGAGTTTAAACGTTCTTCTTCATCAGATTCAGAAGGTGGTGGAGTTGGAAGTAGTGAAGTATAACCTAGTCCCCGCTTCGATTTACTGTGGTATTGTTGTGATTTTCCTTTTGGAACAACAATACGAAGGGGAGTCCGCCTTCTTATACCATTGTTGAGGCCTATTCTGAAATCATAGCCCATTTTACGGATGATGGCTTTGGATTGTGGACTATAGCGGCATAATTGTAGCCTTCCTGTATCATCTCTATTATCATTATAGAGCACGATTTTTGGTTTCTTTCTTTTGTTGAAGAATATAGGCTTTTTATCTTTCTTTCGAGACGGTACTAAGATGTACGACTCTTGTATTGAATCCAATGATACCACATTTCGCAGAGATGATACGACTTCTATTGTAAGTAGTTTAAAGTTATCTATCATATCCAAATAACACTGAGTATAGGAAAAGACATCAGTATACTGCAAAGGAGATGCTTTATTTATTTTTACACCATCATTTACAACAGGAACTTTAGTCTTAGGAGGCTTAGTCAGATTGATGACAAGAGGGGGAGAAGGAGGAGGGAGCTTCTTACGACGAAGATCGATTACAAGCGGCTCAGAAGAGGTAAGCTCTCTTTGTTCTTGACTATCACCCTTAGGCCGCTTCTCATGGGAAGGAAGATAGATAGTCAATGGTTTGGAAGACTGAGGACATAAGGTGTGTCCTTTGACGGAAATCACCAGGGTATCATTTGGCACATTCTTCTGTTCTTCATCTGTGTCCATTGCTAGTACCACCTTCATGAATTCCTCCTTGTACATACGAGAATCATTGTAATATGCTTCAACTCCTTTGAAAGGATTCATATCTTCAACCTCTTTTTGGACTTCTCCATTACCATCCACATATTTAAAACATTGGTGGAGCGTAGAGGGTACAATATTGTGTTCATGGAGGAATGACCTTCCCAACAAAGCGTTGTATGAGCCATGATTGTCAATAACATAGAAAGTTACCTTTGTACGAAGATTGCCAATTTGAAGTTTTAGGCGTATCTTCCCAAAGGTTCACTTCTTCCTTGATTAAACCCCAGGATGGTAGTGATAGTTGTAGAAAGGTTATGCATGGGATCTTCAAAGCATCCAGTAAAGACTTCGGCATAATGCTAAGTGCAGACCCTAGGTCAATCAGAATGCGATCGACTTTCATGGTGTCCCATACCCTATAAAATAGAGAGGACGATCATGACGATTGTCTTCTAACAACATGTCATCTTGTGTAAAAGTGATATTGGATTAATTCAAATACACTATGACAATGTGCATAACTGACTGGCTCCTTTTCAGGCTTTTTGAGAAGAGTAAGACAAGCGTCAGCCTGCATCAAGGCTTCACTTAACGTCTCTCGAGTCTCTTTGAGAGACTTAAGAGTTAAAGATTGACAATCTTGTTGGAGTATTGGCCAATTGAGCCAATATGTCAAAATTTTAAGGCTTTTCAAGTCTAAGAGATGAGGACTTCTTTAGTGCTTGTCAAAGTGAATAGGTTGTTTTTCCTTGTCTGCTGATGTTGGTTTAGGAGGAGATGGTTCGACCACCGGCAAGAATGTGGATGGTGTATTCTCAACAGGAGAATATGATAAAGGAGGAACATCAGGAGACGGAGCAGGGTTCTCTTGATTTTCGGAATACTCCCGAAGATAGGGTTTCCCTGATTTAGTACCTATTAGAATTTCTTCTTCTGTTATTGGTTCAAAGGATACCATATTGCAGTTCTTCGATTTAGATTTGGAATGCTTATTTTACTTAGAAGAGGAAGGCATTTCAAATTCTACTACAAAATCTGGGTGAATCCACATAATCTCTCCTCTGTCAGTTGACAGCGGAATAAGACCTTCATTTTGAGGAGGTAGAAGATTCACGATCTCAAGATTAGTCCTTGGAATGGGGACAACACCATCTTGCACAAGTTGTGGTAGAAAATTATCGAATTGTAGAAAAACCACATTAGCAGTCATCTTTTTCTCGTCCTGTTTTAGAGTAATTGCTCCAGAGTTGACCAACTCTTGGATTTTACGCTTGAGTACATAACATGCTCTGGTTGGATGTCCTATAAATCATTGATAAACACAGTATTTAGGGTGATCAGTTTTACCCACTTCTTTTGGCCGTTTTGCTTCTGGAAGCTGAAGCTTATTGCTTTTGATCAAGCAATCGAAGATGCTTAAAGTATCATCTTCATCAAAAGAATACTCTTCTTTTGGACGAGTTATCTTCTGCGGTGGTGCTGATGAAGTGGATGTCGTCTGAGTAACATTGACAGCCAGAGACTCCTTGCCTTTAAGATTGATGGCCAATATTTCTTTACTCTTGCGGTTATTCTGGCGATTACTACCCCCCGGGTGTAGAATGTTCATCTTGGTTAGGATGAGTTATTTGGACTCCTTACTGCTTAAACTTTTCGGCACTAACCTCGGCTGCTTTGGCATTGACAATGAAAGAAGGCCAATCCTGGAATTGTGTAGATCCTGTCCACATACTGATAATAGGCAACAAGTTTGATTTGCAAGTGTCTATTGTTACAGCAGATAGAGTTTCTAAAGGCATTTTGAGTGCCTCTCGGCAGAATCTTTTAATAAAACTCTCTGTGGATTCATTATGCCTCTGTTTAATCTTAATGAGGGCAGACATCGTCATGTCGTTGACTCTTTCGTAAAACCATTCCAAGAACATTTGCTTAAAACCAGCAAAAGAAGTGATGCAGCCATCAGGCAGGCTACGATACCAATCGTATGCTGCGCCAGCTAAACAATCGACGAACACTCTTGTAAGGAGAGCATCATTTGGCTGTAATTGATCAGTCATCACTTTAAAGTGATTGATGTACTGACTTGGAGAAGTGTTTTCATCAAACAGCATGATGGTTGGAGCTTATATTTAGGAGGAAATGGAACCTCCATCCACTCTGTAGGATATGGTTACTTCATGCCCAATCTTTGTAGGCCATCCTTCTGCTTGAAGGCCTCAAACTGAGTGTGCAGAAATTTTACAGCCTCATTTGCATCCCCTAATGTTTGACAATTAGTGGGCTGGTTAGAATTGTTGGGAGGCGGAACAGCGTGATAATTACCACCCCCAGCACCAGACTGACTGGGATTAGCTTGAATTGGTACTGAAGCAACCTGAGGAGGTGGTACCCCCAGACTAACAGGTAAGAAAGATGCTATAAGCTCTGGATTTGTAGCAGGGTTTATAATCGGTGGCACTGTATATTTAGCCACGATTATAGTATGTATGCTTGCGACCATCTCTGCCATGGTCTTAATTTTTCTTCTAGTGCAACAATTCATTGTTATTGATTGGCTGAACTAGAAGCATCTCGATCTTCCATAACGGTATATGCCGTCACTTCTCTTGCTGCTACTGATGATATAGTTTGTTCAGAACTTTCACTATCTGTATCAAACTCTGAGAAAGAGTCTTCTCCTACATGAGCGATGGAGAGATCTTCTTGATTAAAGACACCTTGGTTCAAATGTCGATTCCTCGATCTAGTGTATTGAAAGACACCTTCATTGGATGCATGGATCCGATCTAAGTATTACTGACTAGGATTACGAGATGCATTACGTCTTGGACGTTTCCTACCCCCAGTTCCTTGAGAAGTCATGTTGACAGAAGCATATAATAGCTCATCTTCATCTTCTATTATATGTTCAGGAGTTGAAGCATAGTTCAGACGATCGAAGACAGATCATCGAGCCGATTGGCAACAACAATTGATGAGAACTTCACGAAGGCAGTGGCGATATGAAGCGCGATCTGGAGGTGAAGGAGACATCCCTGTAATTTTTTGTCTTTGTGTAAGATGTTGCCGCAGATCAGTTACAACTACAGGACGAGAAGAAGTCGGAGGAACATATTCCTTAATGATGTTAGGAACGTGTCTCCTATCTTTCAGATGTTTAGTTTCCTGAGTGTACAAAGATGTACTCAACTCATTAGCATAGGTGGTTGGGTCTTTCTTTTCAAACTTTGGCTTTTGGTATAGATTGGCCTTTGGCATAGGGTTCTTACGTTTCGCCAAAGTTGATATTGGTTGATGCCTATTGAGATAAGCGCATAAATCTAAAAATTCTGCTCCAGGTGTCTCTGTTTGTGATACCCTCAATTTTCTTTGCCTGGTCTTGAAATTTGCAAGGTTAGACGATCTTGACCAGACCCCACAGGGGTAGTTAAGATACCTCTTTGGTCAGTATTCTTTCCAATATCAGAGATCCGAAGACCTCTGTTTAAAAGAATTGAATCTGATATACCTTCCTATGAGTCATAGACCAGGGAAGTTTAAGAAAAGACCAAAGGGTACTTTCCTTTATTTTGTTGAGAGTCAGCTAAGAAGCGTTTCCCTTTGTTCTATCGTGAGACCATTTTAGGCACAGATTGTGCCAATAGAGGAAGTGTCAAAGGACTCTTCCCTTTGTTCTGTCTAGTGTTAGCACTAGAACATTGATTCTCCAAGTTTAGAACTTGAGAATTAGAAGAGGGAATAGCCAAAAGACTAGTTCCCTTTAGTTGTGCCAGAGTAGTAGACTGCGCCTGAGGTGCTGATTGCTTGTGCTGCGCTATAGTCCTACGGGCTACTGATGGTGCCTTGGCAGCAACATGTGTAGACTGTACCTCAATAATGGCTTGAACAGGCTGTACCTTGGCAGCAAAGAGAGTAGTAGACTGCGCGTGGGCAGCATGATGAATAGGTTGTGCACGGGCAACAGAAGCAAGCTGTGCCTGAGCCGCTGAGATAGATTGTGTCTTGACCACTGAACACTCAGGTTGTGCCTGGGCAACAGTGACCATGGAAGATTTAGGAGCCCACACAGTCATGTTCTTGGCAATAGCCGCTGTATGCTTGTTGCTCTTGGTGCTAATCATATCTTCATAGGCTGTCTGGTTGACTTGAACAACCAGAGTCTTCTGCGTCTTGTCTATCGATACAGTGTCACATTGAGTTGTCACCTTCTCGTCGGAGGAGAAAGTTGTCCCCAGCAGAGTCGCCATTTTGTTTGTAAAAATAAAAAAAGTTTTTCCAAACTTGAAAAAGAATAGTACAAAGTACAATAAATTCTGGGAAAGTACAACTGTAGAATATCTGATCAGAAGATGATCACTTTATCCCTTGGACTAGGTAAACTTGAAGACTGTTGCCTCTGGAGAATGCAACAGCAATTTTGCAATAGTTCTTGATCTATGTGCATTTGTATCTGATCATTTCACAATGATTGGAAACTCTATTTATAGAGTTCAAGAAATAACTGTTTTAGCTGTTATTCTAATGTGCACGAGGCTGGATTGCGCCACATTGGGTTACGCCAACCTCCTGTTGAGCCAACTTTCATTCAGTTGTTAAGTCATGTACTAACTGTATTTAGACGCGTGGCATTATGTGATTAAGATACGCGTGGTCGTGTACAGGATAGTAGACACGTCTTGAGAGATTAGTGGCATGTGTGCCACGTCATCCTGCTTTAGAATGTAAGTTATCTCAACTTCATCAGGTTGCGGGAGCTTCGGTCAACTGCGCCTGATTGAGCCGTGCCTAGACACGTGGCAGCTTTTGAGCAGAAGTTATTCAGATTGCACATAGATGCAACTAAAGATTTTTTCTGGATTGCACCTAGACACAACTTACGAAGCGTATAGGACAGCTGTCTACCAAATCCCCTCGAGCATCACAATTCACGGGATTCGAAGAGATTTTCCTCGTTCACTGTGGTGTCAATTGTCAGTATTCTCAGGTAATGATGGCTACTAAGTGTCATACGCCACGTAGATTTTGGCACAACAAGACTAGGTGCAGTCTGACATGTGGCGCAACCTGTTCAGCGGCGCAGTCTGTTCTCTGAGCTTCATATCAGTGGCGTAACTTAATTTTTGGGGCGTAACTTGATCACTGATTAGTATGTTCAGGGCACAACTTAATTTTTAGGCCCTACATAAATAATTTTGTATATTTTCAAAGTAGTATCTAAAACTATTTTAACTAGTAAAATATAGTTTCAAATATTATACATATTTTTTAAATTCTCTCGATTTTCATCTTGATCGTAACTAGTCCTAAATTTCCGTTTCTTGTGTCTCTAACTACTTCATATCAACCCTAGGCTAACGAGATTATTCTTAACCCGACGGGATTATCAGTTTCACCAGAAAAGGACCCCAGGCAAGTGCACTTTCTGATTGCTTTCGATTCATAATAGTTTTCCATTTCATGTTTATACATATGCTCTCTTGCTTGTTGACACGCTCATCACACGAGAATTAGTATCATGGATCTCTACTTACTATATTTTGTGATTATCATCTTTTGTGTTTCGTGACTTGTTCGAGTCTATGAGTACTAGTCGGAAGGACAAATATCTTAGTAGACATGTGGACTTCCCAGAACTATCTCCCGTATCTTTCGTAGAGAATAGTAGCTGTACACGACACGTGCAGGGTGCCTGATTTATCCCCTAGCCGTTCACATGTCGAAACTAATATTTCAAAACACATAGATAGTTGTCTTGTATTTGTTTCCTTGTTTTCTTAACCGCTTGCCATGACATCAGTTACTTTCTAGTTTTTATCTCACATATATTATTTTCATGTCTTGTGAATTCTATTATGTTTTCATGTTGTCGTCGGTTTGTGTGCTTGTTCCATTCCTAACTGGAAACCAATATTTTTCAGGTTAGCTGTGGCTTAACTTAGCATTGGGATATACGGGTGTACTAGCAGGCAGAAATCTAGAGATTAGATAGATATGGTATCAATTTCATTAATTGTAAGAACATTGTACTTTCTTTAAATATAAATATTGTAATCAATTTAGAAATATGAATGAACAATAAATGTTATTTATGTGATTTTGAGCATCATGGCCGTAACAGCGTTCTACTGTCGACTCTGTGGCGTAGGCTGGCTTGGACACGCACTCGTATCCAGAAAAGCGGGTGCGGGTCATGACAAGTTTTTGTGGTGGCCCATGCAGGTTCGTTTTCACAAAAGATTGCGAACTCGTGGTAGTACCATATTAGTTGTACTGCTGTGAGCCTGCGACTAGGAAATGCTCATTCATATTAGGATTGAATTGATTTACAAGGATGACTAGGACTAGGATTCCCTTATTCAATTTGATTTTCGGGTAGTTAAGGTTGCTATATAGGTACATATGATTTAGGTAAGAATTTATTGAATTCTACACCCTATTAGCTAACTTAGAGGAATTTTCCTAGAAGGATGTACTATTGTATTTTGATGCGATGGTAGGATCAAAAGGTGAGTAGATTGTTCGCCTAGTAAATTAGAACTTCTTAGGATTCAACTCCTACCCATAATCAATAGTGCCATTTTTGTTCGCCCCTCTAAATCTCATCATCCTATTGTAAAATTCTTATTGATTAATTATTTCCCATTGGCCATAGGTGATTATTCTTATCTATATTTATTTCCAAATCATTGAGTATCGATCTTGACTTGATTCCGCTATCCATATATCTATTTCGAGTAGTTTTTTGAAATTCAAGATGTATACGTATTTCCCCTCGATCTTGAATATTAGAGAAATAGAAGTTAAAGTTTACATTTCTATTGTCTTCAATCATTTTCTTCCTAATCTGGATCGTTGTGCAATTTTCCCCCTCTAATTATCATCATCATATCAATAAAATTCATACTGCTTAGTAGGTGTAACGCCCAGTCCCAAAAAAATAGAAGGACTAGAACGTAGTCATGCCAGTTGTATACGTACAAAGTATAAAACCCTCGTATGTATACATAAGCTGTAAAATACAGTAACCAAGGCACTAAATCTCATCCACGAAGATAAATAATCTTATAAAAGCAACTTTGAATTTTTTTTATGTATTCAATCATTGGGCGGAGACAAATCCACTACCAACTAATTTAAATAAGGAAAAAATTTACAAAGAAAATGAATTGGTCGAGCGAAGAAGATGGCGATCCAAAGGCAACATCTCGAAAAATAGAGCGCAAGTCATGGCCTTAGCTAGAGCACCTGCAGAAATCACAAGAAAGCACACCTGGAGAGATCACCCGGTCCTCAGAGGGACGTAACAAGACACATAATATCATGCCAATAACTGAATAAATAAAAGCTCAACAGAAAAGTATACATGAGTAAAGGTCCCTAACCATACTTATGTGATATGCACTTTGAGGACAACGTTCTACGCAGGGGCTGTAGGATCAGCAGAGTAAATAAAGAATGGCCGTCAAGTAGCGCTCATACGAGACACTATCGACCCGGGTCAGTAAGTAGCGCTCATCCGAGTCACTATCGGCCCAAAATATGTGTAAAAATAAATGTAGCCCCTACGCTAATAGCTGTCCTCTCCCTCCCCATGATACTACACAGGCGTCGTCTCCACGTCACTGTTTAATCCTTAATAACTACCAAGTCTTCTACACAATTCTATTAGCAGTTATATCCTAACGCACGACCTGTACACACCGATGTACGGTCGATACGCAAGTCCGAAACTATATACGACTCACAACTCACACACAACTCGTGGCACATCGTGACAGTTTATGAGATGCTCTAAACATATGGTAGTCCCTTAACTCTAAGCCAATTGCATAAAATATAGTAATTTGCATCTACATATAGTTTTGAAAGAACAGCTTGATAAGAAATAATACATGCATGATATTAAGCAAGAAAGTAAACAGTAAAGGCAAGGTGTCTTGCCTGGTGTGATGCCTGGTGTGGTGCGGTGTTCCATCAAGTCTGGTTTGTCCAGTAGTCATGTGTAAGGGTCCGAGAGTCACGATGAAATATAAACATGTCATTAGTCATAATTTGTGAAGAAATATGATTATAGAATTAGTCATGATCAATGGGGATATCAAGGTGGAAGTTTTGTGGAGATTACATACTTATACTATTTTAGAAATCATCAATATTACTTGAAAAATATATTTAAAGTATTTTTTATGTAAACACTAGAAAATAATTTATACATAATAATTTGAAAACTATATTTAGTCAAAACATTTTCATGTAAATATTAATAAATCTAGGAATTTATTTTAGGGCTTAAACTATGTTTGAATTTTATATATATATATATATATATATATATATATATATATATATATATATATATGGGTCGTTCTACAATACATCCGCTGGAAATGGATGTATCGATACATCCGAAATCGGGACCGTTGGATGTTCATTCAATGGTTCGGATTGAATAATAGTGTAGAAACATCATTTAATGCTGATTTAGACTTTTGACCTGTTGGTAACTTGCTTTAGCAGGTCATTCTTTACTTTAATTTTTTCAATGAACACCCTAAATTAACTCGTATTTACTCTTTCAAAAGTCCATCCAATTTAATATTTCGTAATTTTTTTTGGTTACAGGCCGTCGTGGTGGTGGTGTTGGTGGTTCTGGTGGAAAGAGAAACGGAGATGAAGAAGGAAATAAGAATCGGTCTGGATCGCGTCGAACGTCGTCGAGGCCTCCTAGAACAACGAGGAGTACCAGCTGTGCCGAGAAGAATCGGTCCGCTTCGCGTCGGACGTCGTTGAAACCTCCTCGAACAAGAAGAAGTACCAGCAGCGCCGCTCTAATTTGACTGTCCATGCCATTGTCAGAAATCTTATTTTTCATCTAATAATTTTATATTTTGTTAATAAAGCTACATGTCACGGTGGTGGTGGTGAACTGAGGAAACCTGCTTCTGAGGTCGGGTGGATCATCTGCTCACTTATTTAAAAAAAAAAAATTTGTATTGATCGGACGAAATATTTTTTACTTTTCTAATGATAATTTTTTCGAAGAGAATATTTTATTTGGACGATGAATGGCCATTCTCTTTGCTTTTAACACGGAGGATGGCCATTCTCTTTGCTTTTAACACGACGAATAGACGGAGAATGGCCATTCTCTTTGCTTTTCACACGGCGAAGCCATTCTCAAGGAGAATGGCCATTCTCCGTTCCTTTAACATGGAGAATGGCCATTCTCCGTTCTTTGAAAACGGAGAACGGACACTCTCTGTGCTTTTAACAAAGTATGGTACATTTAGGACTGGAAATGTTCAAGTATCTCATATTTTTTTCACCAAATATTTACAGTATTTTTAATATCATTTACCATAGTACATTCATTTAATATTAAATCATTTTCAAGATAATCTGAATATCATTTTATCAGGCTTCCACTGTATGGCTGAACAAAATTTCTTACGAATGTTTGAATATAATTAACCTACTATCAAAGAGAATTTTTCTTATATTACATTATGCATTACACTGGCATCGACTTCATACTGATGGCATCGATTTACTGATGGCAATAACAAAGGATGAACAGGCAGGATTACAATTATGTTTCCGCAAAATAAGGGATGAACAGGCAGGATTACAATTTTGCTTCAGCAATAACAAGGGATGAAGAGGCACTGGCATCGAATTCATACTGATGGCATCGATGTAATATTTTTTTACAGAAAGCAAAACACATTACAATCAAATAAAGTTTCAGTGATCCCAGGAATGCATCCGTAATGAGGCCACCTGTAAACCCTAGCATTGCACCCAGGACTCATGAAATCTGTGATGGACATCTGCAAATCAAAGGAATACACCAAAATATCAATATCATCTATGAAGGCCAACTGCCAACCAAATAAACGCTTCAACCAAAAAATCATAATCAAATTAAGTATACTTCATTCCAAGTCCAATAAACTGCATAATTCACGTTACAGTAATCTGCCCAATCCACGTTACAGTAATCTGCCCAATCCACGTTAGTAATTCAACATAGAACCTGCATAATTCACAATACAATAATCCAAATAAATATCATACCTACTCTAAATTCAAGACCATATTACATTTTTAAAACAAATTACGAACTATGCACTTAGTACAAGCGAAAAGTTTAGTCTTACAATATTTCAAACACAAAATTTAGTTTGTCCGCCATGACCAACAAATATTCAGAACCATATTACAAGTCAAATATTACATCCAAATTAAAATAAGAGACATTCAAAACTCAAAAGATGAATCTTCATAGCCGTCTCCATCTTCTTTTTCTTGTTTTTTTTTCTTTTTTTCCTACTTCTTCTTCTTTCTCAAAATATCCTTCACCTACACCTTGAGGGACGGATTAAGAAAAATTATAGTCAGTATTGACTCACTTTATATGTAGAAATGACATCCAGAAACATAAATAGAAGTATCAAAGTGATGGCTAGCATTAAAGTGTCAATGTGCACAGTGTGTATTTTTACATAAGAGTTTGGGCTAGCCCCATTTACCTTCTTCACGAGGGAAGGAAAATCTTATTCTTGGTCAGCAAATTCAACCTCTATCTGGTTAATCTTATCCAGAATCAATTTCTGGTTGTCGGATATAGTCTTCATCTCTTTGAAGACATTCTCAAAGTTTGCAGCAACAAAATTATATAGGCATCAACCCTGTCCTTAGTGTTTTTGCTTCCATAAGTTGATGGTTTTCCAGATGTTGATGGTTTTCTTGCAGCTGCTGCCCGTTTTCCAAACATTCGAGTGAAGGTTAGTTTTCTCATGGGGCCTTTGTTTTTAATATATCCCCTGCTAAGCTTGGGACAGAATGTTTATTAGCCATCGAGCATACAAATCCTCCGAAAGGGAGAGCTGTCCTTGCAGTTGGTTTTCCCACAAGATGCATCATTCTACTGAACATGTAGGAACCTATATCCATCCTTTTTTTCTTCCCCGTATAATAAAGAAATTTTACTCTCTCGGGATGGATGGAAAACTCATGTCCAGTAGGGTTGAGTGTTTGAGATACGTAGGCATGCAACAATTTATACAAAGTTTTTAATTGATCTTTGTATACATTTTGAGGGGTCTTGGCACCCATCGAAACACCTGTAATCTCATGAATTACATCCATCATGGAAACATTGTCAATATCTTTCATATCAAACTCAGGAACTGGATCAAATCCATAAAATTCGTTGATGACAACAGCATTTACCCTAATCAGTTTCTCTCTCAGAAACACCAGTGGTTGATCCTCTTCTTTTTCTTTAATTTCAGCCGGAAGATTTGAGTAAAATTCTCTTACTATTGTTTGGGAGATTTTCTCAAGACAGGATTTGTTCAGTTTCTCCAATTGATAGAATTTTAATATATCCAGGAAAGCTTCGTCTTCGACATCATCCATCTTAATTGATCTTTCAGGCATAATAGCCTTTTTTTTGAAATATTTAATATAAATCTTCTTAGTTTTTGAGTCTTTAAATTTTTTTACCTCCTCTCCAGCCTGGGACTTATTTGATGATTGCTCTTCCTCTTTATTTTCCTCTTCTGATGAGGATTCAAATCCACAGAGTACGCTGATGACTCTGTATCCGTTGCCACCTTAGCCTTCGATTGAGTACGCCTTTGATCTTCATAAGTTGAGTCTTCCGACGACCCTGTATCGAAGATAGATTTTTCGGTCTTTGTCGAACAATGAGTGTTTTTAGCCTTTTTGCACGTGGCTTGGCTGTCGCCTCCGCCTTCATCGTCGCTGCCGCCGCTGCCCTTTCGGCCTCTGCTCTAGCGACCATAATCTTGGTTTTCGCCGCCCTTGTAAGTTCTGCCCTTCGGGCCTGTATCGCATTCCTTTGTGGATTCTTCTCCTTCGGCGACGGTCATTGTTTCTTCGACGACATTTTGATTAGAAGAGGGTTTGGGAGAGGGTTTGGGAGAAGGAAGAGGGTTTGAGAGAAGTAGAGAAAAAATTCGACCGTCTTATGTGACCTTGGGAAGTGGAAAAAATTAGAATAGTTTTGAGTCTTAAATTAAATTTATTACTATTATTACTAGTATAAGATGGTCGAATTTATTACTATTAAATTTAAAAAACTACTTTCCAAAATTAAATTTATTACTATTATTACTAGTATATATCCATGTGAAATAACTACATAAATCTTTGGGATTTTGAGACCCTAATTTTAAAAACTACTTTCCAAAATTAAATTTATTACTATTATTACTAGTATATATCCACGTGTTTCGTATAAATTATTAAAAAATTTGGCAGAAAAAATGTGGTGGAAACATGTTTCTTTAAAAAAATTTGACAACATATTTAAGAATGTGAATTTTAATCTCAATATTTCCATGTTTCGAATATTTGATTAATTTTTTGAAAATAAGAAGACTATGTACTTGAAAAGAGTAAAATTGAAACACTCAAAGTTGTCCTCTATTTTACTTTGTAATCATATTTAAGATGGATTTGACGGCAAGATTGACGCTGGCAGCATAATCAATTCTATGACGTAACAAGTCATTGATGGGGATATCGTCGCTGATATATGGATTTGACGTAACAAGATTTGTTAATTATAAAGAGCAATGCTATAGTTAGCAAATGGGGGTAAGTTGTAAGAAGGTTGTAAAAGTTTGATTGTAGCCGAAAATAAATTGAGTTAACAAAATATTATATTTCATTAAATCCCAGCTTCGTCGTCGGAACATTCTCCGGCAAAGTATACAAGAGGATGACAAAAAATTGTAAAAAATGAAAAAAAAAAGTCTAGCCCTCACTGGCCTCGCGGAGGATCTCCGTAAAGTCTTGCAGGGTGCGCACACCCGCCCTATGGCACAGGCGGCGTAACGCTTCCCTCTTCTCCAGAGAATCCCGTTCCTCCGGAGTGATCGGCAACAGGTCAAAGTTGGGCGCCGGATGAAGAGGTCGATCGATGACCTCCAGTGACAACCCGCAGGAGGTCAGGAAGTCCGCAGCCGCTGCCAGCCAGTCATGGGCCGGAGGCGGCGCAGAGGGTGCTCCATGCGGAGAGGCTCGGCGACGACTGGAAGAAGACTCTGGCAATGGTTCCCAACCAGATGATCTTTTTGGAGCCATGTTAAATGTGCAACCTACTCAGATGAATGGGGACCCCTATATATATATATATAAACGTTTCTAACCGACTCTTCCTATTCCTTATTGGAAGTTGGGGATATAATGCTACAGTTACAATGTAAAACCCCTAAATTTCTACTATATTTTTTTATCGATTTTGGTACTGATTTAAAATTTTTGTATTGTACGCCGCGTAGTCGTATTGTACGTCGCGCACAAAAATTATTTTTCGTAGTTGCTCGTCAAGTACAAATATGTGCGAGCGTACATATTTTTAAAAATATTTTTTTATATTTATATTTATATTTCAAATAATAAATATATTTATTTGTATTTGTGTTTTGCTTAAAGTTGTGTATTGAGATGACCAAAATCTTATTACCTTTTTATTTATCTATTTATTAGTAATAATTTGGAAAACTATTTTATATTCCTTGCATATGAGGTACATTAAATTAAATTTATATATTTTTCTTATTTTTGAAATTATTAATATTAATATTTTATTATTCGAAAAGATATTTAAAAATATTTATTAATTTCGAAATTATTATTATTGGTATTTCAAAAAAAAATATTTGGAAGGTATTGTGGCCATTTAAATCTTGATTTGATTTTTAAAATTATTTAAATAGTTAAATATTTGAAAATTTGATTTATCCTATTCGATTTAGAAACTAGAATTTAATTAGATTTAAAATTGATTTGTATTTGGAATTGGTTTTTTATTTTGATTTGGATTTATTAAAATAAATTAAATTATAGATTGAGTTATCTAATTTGGATTTAAACAAATCCTAAACTTTATCTTATTGGGAATTCCCACATCCTATAAATAGGCAGGTACTCCTCCAATTTTTTTATTAATTCCTCCACAAATTTCTTCCACACAAGTGCATTGTCTCGTGTCCGTGTCCATGCCCAGATTCTTATTCCAATATCTACAAATACATTTGTTTCTCCGTGTCGACAACCCCGACACGATATATCGAATCCCTAAATTCTAACCCTATCCCTATCCCTCAAACCTTTCTCCTCTGTCCCTTTCAACCCCGCAGCAAATGTTCTCGACCACCCGCCGAATCCTTCGTACCCGGCAGCCCCTCCAACCACCTTCACCACCCGAGCACCCCGACCACATTCCCTCTGCCTAACCCCCACAGCCAGCCATCACCATCACCAATCAACAACCACCGCCAAAGCCTCGTCGACCACTCCTCCTCGACACCCCCATCGCACAACACAACACCGTCACCACACCGGAGCCCCAGCCAACCCGACCGTCCAGCCAACTACCACCACCACAGTCACCGGCACAAATCGACGGCGACCCAAGGAAACCCACAGCAAAAATAGAAAAAGGAAAAGAAAGTAAAAACAACACCAATGCCGCCGAACTCACCTCCGAGCTCCGCCCGGCGACCCGTCCCCTTCCTCCGCCTTGCCCACCGACGACCGCACGAGCCACGTCCCGCCTCCGCCGCCGGAACCCTGCGCCCCCTTCCTGAAACCCTCCAGATCCATCCGTTGAACCCGCCGACCGTCGGAAACCCGCCTCCGCCTCCGCGGAGCGCCAACCCGGCCTCCATTCCAGATCCATCTCGCCGCAGCCCACCGCGTGCACCGCCCTCACGACCGCACACCTCCTTCCCCAACCGCTCGTCGCCTCCCGCTCCCCTGACCTCCGATCGCCGACCGCTTCCTCCACCGGACCAGCCCTAATCACCGCCACCACCGCCATCTCGAACCCTCCGATCTCCCTCACGCCGCCCTACGTCAGCCACCACCGCCTCTCTCTCGCTCACCGCCGATTCCCCCGATCTCCCTTCCTCTTTCCAGCCGCGCCGCTCATCTCACTTCCCGCCGCCTCTCTCTCCATCTCAGCCTTACTCCCCTTCTCTTCTCCTCCCTGCTCTCGCTCTCTCCTCTCAGCTCTATCTCTTTTAAGTTTTTTCTCTCTCTCTCTCTCTTTCTTCCTTGTCTTCTTTAGGAAGAGTAGTAACATTGTTCTGATATTTTTTTGTTGTTTTATTTTATTTTGTGTTTTTTTTTGTTGTCTTCTGCTTAGTTATTTTATTATTATTATCATTATCATTAATATTATTATTAATGCCATTAATACTGTTATAACTATTATTATTATTATTTATTATTATTATTATTATTATTATTATTATTATTAATGTCTTAAAGAGGGAATAACAATGTGGTTTCTCTATTAAAAACTTTTTAGTACTTTTTGTAGATTTACCTTTTATTTCATTAACAGTATTAATATTAATTCAGATTTTTTATACAATATTTACTAAGTATTGATATTATTTTGTTACTAAAATATTTATTGCTATTATAAAAGATAGATAATATTTTGCCAAATTTATAATAATAGAATTTTTGCCTATTGATTTCAAATTTGGTTTTAGACTTAACTAATTTTCAAAAAATTATTTGGTATTTATCCAAAACTATCTTTGAAAATATTGATTTGAGCTAAAATAATATTTGTCTCTAAAAACATATTTTGACTAGTGTAATATATTTTTTTTCAAGTATTATAAATAATTTCAACAATATTAAATGTATTTATTTCCCCAAAAAAATTTCCTTCGGTTCTCCTCTTGTCCGTAACCAAGTCCATCATTCCTATTCCCTCGCAAATTCGAGACTACTTTATGTCGACCCTTAATTTGATCATTCTTGACCCGATGGAACAGTCCCTGCCACCACGCGAGGTCACCATGAATAGTTGTTGCACCAAAGTCGATCTTGTGCCACCTTTATTGTACCACACCAGGCGTCTCACCAGGCGACTCAACAGGCAAGTATACCTTGCTAACTAACTGTCAATTATTTATTTTCTGCATTATTTATTTAGTTGCATATTGTTAGTTTTCTTTGTTATAAACTGCGCGTCCATGCCATACTTGGGTGCAAGCGACTCTATTAGTCGTTTTACTTTATTTTATGCATGTTGACTTAGCGTTAGCGGACTACCTTCTAGTTGGGGGATATCCTTATATCTTCCTTTGGCTGTGACACTTACACTACACGGTTTGAGACATGTTGTTAGGGACACGACTTATTGACTAGCTATCTCTAAAGTCGTGTGACGGTAGATGATCGTAACTGCTATGACTAGGGTTTTTAGAGACTGTAAGCCCCCTTAAATTTTCTACTATATTTTATTATTTTATTCCATTTTTATTTTGATTTATTTATGATGGTTAAAAAAAATAATAGTATTAATAATATGTTATGTGATTTATTATGATGTTGCATTTTAATAAGCTTATAAAGTAATAAATATTAAATATACTAAATTATACATGGGGAAAATAGTTTTCCTCTATTTTTGATTTATTTAGAAAATTTTATACTATATTGCAAAAACATATACTACTATACCGAGTATATGAAAAATACTAATTTTTATTAATAATAGATTTATTTATCTAAATAAATAAATAAATATATTTAAACACATTGTAAAATTTTGTATAAATATATGTTTAAGAATTTGAGTTTTTATTTAAGAGTTAATTTATATTCTTGGTATTAATAGATTAATAGTGAGATTTTATATATATTGAAAAAAAAGGAGAGGGAAGCAACCGCGCAGCACTGTTCAGTGAACAGTGCTGCCAATATCCCGACAATAGGAAACCACAGCAAATTTTTGAGTTGGTGTTATAACCCAAATATTAATAATAATATTAAGACCCAACCCAAGCCAACGTTAGCTAAGAGCCCATGGGATTACACCCGAGCCCATGGGCTTACATACAGCAGCATAGGTATTATATATAACAGAGTTATATATACGCGGCTAAAACCAAAGACCGAGAATCCCAAACCCTAACCTCTCCATATCAAACCCCCTCTCGTGGACACCCTCTCGATCCCAGAGGTGATCCCCGACCCCCAGGCGACCCTCCTCGCCGCCGTCGACCGCCCCAATCGTCGGAGTTCGCCGGGAAACTCGTTTAAAACCGAGGAGTCCCGTTTCGAAGCACAGGAAGAGGTACCCACTTCATCGTTTAAATTCTTCGTTCATAGTTGATGATTTTCGAAACCGCGAGTGGCATTAGAGACCCCATATGACCCTCTGGACGACCCATCTAGTAGCACCCCGACATATCCATCCATCGAGTCGGAAAGGCGACTCGAAAAACCCGAGAAAACGATTTTCTGGACAGTTTGAACACAGCTCAACCACCCATGTTTGATGGCAATTTTTGATCAATCCCGAAGAGAGTTTTGGAAAAACTTTTGAACAAAAATTCTAGCCAACATATAGAACTTCAAATATCTTCTTTTAGTTTAATTTTTTATCTCCTGTATGTAAAGATTTCTGAACCCAAAGATCGGGAAAAATCAGTTTTTAAAACATCAAAATTTAACAAAACCAACCGATACGGCGTGCGCCCCGACAAACCCGACGACGTGGTCGTGCACTATATGCATCGAAAGGCGCGTATGGATGTTACCGACGTGTGGGAACTGACGGGACTCGATTTCGCTGTGTGTGCGCGACGAAATCAGTACGTATCCGTCGAGATACCCCTGTATCGACGTTTTGCAAACTTGACTATAACTTTGTGCACGTTCGTCGTATCGAGACGAAACTTATGCCATCAGGACCGTATCATTTTTCTGGTCCTGTATGCCAAGTTTGGTCCGATTCTGAGAAGGTCAAATCGGAACGCCTTTTTGGCGGGCCCGCGACCCGCTCTAACGGGCGATTTTGTGCACGGCCCGTCGGAATCCAACTTTGGACATACGGTTGGGTTCGTCTCCCCAAACCAGATCTGTAGACATATAGTTTGACGACTTTAGCGACCGTAGGTTCTGGCACACGTTTCGGTACAAAACGGGTCCAACGGCGGACATCGTTTTGACCCGAAATTACGATTTTGCTCCTGTTCCAGAATTGGACTTTTGGACAGATGTTTCCTAGGTATTTCTTTTATGCCAAATCTGTTCGTGATGTTTATTTCAGCATTCGAGGTTGTTCGTAGAAGTTGGCTTTCATTGCTTCCCCATTTTGACGATTTGAGTCATCCGGCGACGCCATTTTGCACATTACCTCCAGGCAAGATACCTTGCCACCGCTGTTTATTTATTTTAGCTCATAATTCATGCATTATTTATTTTCTTTATGCAAAATAAACTGTGATACATGGCATACTTGTTAGAACTTACTGTTCAGTTATAATTTCTGCTATGTATTATTTTCTTACACACTAAACTTAGATTTAGGGGACCACCTTGTGTGATGCATTCATTGGCCTTGATACGTTGTAACACGAAGTTGTGTGTCGCATGTAGGACACGGAAGTACGTGATTAGCTGGCCACCAGTACATACAAGCCGTACGATAGGAATAACCGCTAATAGAGGTTGCATGCTAGTTTGACTTAGCAGTTATAGAGGTTCACTGTTGTGGATACAACATAGTAGGCATTGGACGGGGAGGACAATTACTTAACGTGTGGGCTTCGATGCACTTTTCCTTTGTAACCCGTGAGCTCCGCCAGAGACGCGGGTCAGATTACCCATGATTACTGACGGCCACTGACGATTCTGCGGAACGTCATGCTCTTACTGATGGGGCCTCTGGGGCCCAAGAGGGGACTATGCCGATCCTATTTAGCCAGGGCCCATGCGCAGGAAGGATTATTCTTAACTACATTTCACTTAGAATGGTAGGCTACCTTATCCGTTAGGTACGAGTACTTTTGGTTTGAGTACTTGTATCTGACCGTGGCTTGGAACAATAACTTGTCGTGGATTAGTTCGTCACATCTTGTCCTTGTTTGGTTGTAGGTGTGACTTACTACTTCGATGAGAAGGTATTGAACCTTGTTGGGGTCCGGATACCATATTGGATTCATGGCATGGAAAGATACGTCACCGTGAATTAGTTTACCATCTCCTGTCCTTGTTTGGTTGGGGGGATGGTACGCTCGTTCAGTAGGTGTGTATTGGACCATGTTATGATCTGATTTTACTTATTCTTATTGAGCAGTATTTATTCAGTTTATGTGACATATTCTTTTTGTATCTTGTTACGTCCCTCTGAGGACCTGGTGATCTCTCCAGGTATAGGTGTGCAGGACTTTCCGCAGGAGTATGGCTCCGGTATAGACTCATCCTCCACGCTCGAGCGAGTAGTACCTTCTGATCACAACTGTCCCTATTGGGTCGAGGAGCCTATTTAGTCATCATTTTTTATTCTATTTACCTTGGAGGTTGGACTCTATTTCCCTTCAGTTTATTCTAGTACCGGTAGTGGATTTGTCTCCGCCCGGTCAACAGCTATATTTTGACATTTACTTTGATTCATGAGTTACCATTTTTTTATATTTACTGTGGATGAGATTTAGCTTTTACCTGTGACTGTATGTTATTATCATTCACAAAACAGCTTATGTGTATATTCGAGATTTCCATATATTGGAGTATATCTCGTATATATGCACCTGGCATGCTACGTTCCTAGTCCTACGTATTTTGGGACTGGGGCATTACAGAGACTCAAGCAGCTATAAAACTGGATGAGCCATGGACATGACTTGAACAGTGTGGGATATATTGGGGGAGGACAGTCGCTAGTGCGTATGGGAAGCCAAACAGGTAAACCACAGTCTCAGGATGGAACTGTGGCAATTTATTTGCAGATACCCTCTGACGTTTTGGACGTTACGGCCGGATACAGATGACTGGATGCCAGTTACGTACACATAGCCTAAAATCTCATCCATGCGCATGAAAGTTGTCCTCTAAATTGCACGTTAGGCGGTTAGAATATCCTTTGCATAATTATGTCTAGTTTATATATTATTTTATTCTGACAGTTCATATTAGCTTGTTCTTCCTGTATCTTGCTACGTCCGTCTGAGGACCTGGTTTTTCCCCAGGTGTGTGTTCATGATTTACTGCAGGTGTTCTAGCCAAGGCCGTGGTCTTCTCCATTCTTTCGAAGACGATTGCGCTTGGTTCGTCTTGTTATTTTATCGATCGATTTCTTGTACATTTTCTTTCATTGAGATAGTTGGTAGTGGACTTTGTCTCCGCCCAACGATTGTATCATAAATATTCGAGTTGATATTTATATTATTATTCTTTTCATTGTGGATGAGATTTAGTTTGTCTTGGATTACTGCATATTACAACTTATGTATTCATACGAGACCTATGTATTTCGTATGAATACAACTGGCATGTCTACGTACTTGGTCCTACGTATTTTGGGACTAGGGCATTACATACAACCAAATGCTTACAACACTCTTACAACCTTCACCCATTGTTGACATGTGGGCCATGGCCCACATGTCAGCAATGGGTGAAGGTTGTAAAAGTGTTGTAAGCATTTGGTAGTAGACTTAGCATTATTGATGTCTTTCCAGGCTTAGTTGGTTGTGCTGTTTGGCTTTTACATGGAAGGCCTAGGTTCGATTCTGGTGTTTGGGTTCTGTAGAATTTTTCTATTGTTAACATTTTTTGGGTGCTATTATATGCTTTTTAACTTAGTATGGAACAATTTTTGGGACTGTTAATGGCCATTCTTCGTTCCTCTAACACGGAGAATGGTACATCTAGGACGGAGAATTGTACATTTAGGACGGCAAATTGTACATTTAGGACGGAGAATGGTAAATGTAGGATGGAGAATGATACATGTAGGACGGAGATTGGTCCATATAGGACGGAGAATGGTACATTTAGGACGGAGGTAGGACGGAGAATGATACATGTAGGACGAAGAATGGTACATATAAGACGGAGAATGGTACATTTCGGACTGTTCTGTAGGGTTATGAATTTTAAATAGTTTGGTTGTTTAGGTTTGTTTTGAATCTATATAAATTAGTTTTGAAGGCTCGTGAAGATGAATTAGTTTGGCTGTTTGGCTGTTAATTGTCATTCTCCGTTCCTCTAATACGGAGAATGGTACATTTTGGACGGAGAATTGTACATTTAGGACGGCGAATTGTATATTTAGGACGGAGAATGGTAAATGTAGGACGGAGAATGATACATGTAGGACAGAGAATGGTCAATATAGGACGGAGAATGGTACATTTAGGACGGAGGTAGAACGTGATACATGTAGGACGGAGAATGGTACATATAAGACGAAGAATGTTACATTTAGGACTGTTCTGTAGGGTTGTGAATTTCAAATAGTTTGGCTGTTTAGGTTTGTTTTGAATCTATATAAATTGGTTTTGAAGGCTCGTGAAGATGAATTAGTTTGGCTGTTTGGCTGTGTAAATAGATTTTAAAGGGTTGTGAAAAAGAAACCAATATTTTCGTATCGATCACCATTAATTATGGTGAATGGCACTGATACCACTAATATGAGTAGAATTTGCACCGCCAGAATTTATTTTGAATAAGGTAAAATCTGTGTTGGGAAATGGCGAAATCTCTTGGATATGATTACGCTGAGATGTTGTATTAATGGTAAAATCTGTGTTGGGAAATGTCGAAATCTCATAAGTGAGCCGTCTTAGGCGTCATTATATCACAGTCCATTTTATTTATAAAAAATAATCATGTAAAAAATTAGTATTGACAAAAGTAAAATTTGCTCAAAATGGAGAATCGAACTCATAAAAAATATCTTGTATGTAGACTAGTGAAAAATATATATAAAGAAATGCATGCATGCATGCATGCTAATGTTTTCACCATTCACCCCAGGAATGATAGAACATATCTAAATAATTATACCACTCGTACACAGGTTCTCCTGGTACTGGGATTACATTATCAAAGGATTTTTTAAACGTCTGTATTGAATAACAAATTTTCCAGGCGAAGACCCTTGCAGTTGCATATGATAGATCGCAGCGTGTCTCTATTGAACATGCCGAATCCCATATGTAGGTGCTCGAGATGCGGCATCGAATCAGCCACGGCCTTTTCCTCCGCCTCGTTTTTCGTGTCCAGCACGAACATGTTCCTGAGCATGAAATCCGGAGGGGGCATGTTCCTACTCAGCTTGACCAGACGGCGGCAATAATTTCCGGCAGAAATTATTCCAGTCGACGTAATATAGAGGCAGTAGCTAATGTCGAGTTCTTCCAGCACAGGGAGAAACTCCAAGTGTCTCACGAAAGTTTCATCAGTCACGTTGCACTTTGGAATGTGCAGCACCCTTAGAAATTTCCCACTGTATTATAAAAATGGGAAAACATCAATAGAAATTAACAAAAGTATACGTAAAATTTTGTAATAGGAAAAATAAAGTATTAGAATAAGACCAAATAAAATTTTGCACTGGCCTTAAACATGCAAAAGAGAAGGCTGCTTCGTTAATCTTGTACGCGGAGAGGGACCCTAGATATCCCTCACTGCGAGCCACGAGCTTCATTACGGTCAAACTAATCTCAGCGTTTTGCTGGGTCCTCCGGCACCACTGTACCAAGTCGACGTTAGACCAATAGTCTAAGGGACCGTTGAGCGCCTTCCACCACGAACGACAAACTGGGGCCACGTTGCACATTACCTCGTCCGTCGGCATCCCCGACAGTACCAGTATCATCGAGAGAATCTCGGTAGGGATGACGGCCCATCCGCTGCAGTTGATCTTGCTCCTATCCATTACAACTGTTCTTCTTCTTCTTTCCTTTGTTTCTCCCTAGTCGGATGGGTTCTCTTCTTTGGAAAAGGCTATTTAACCCCTCGTTTACGTGGGTGTATGTAACCCGCTCGTGGAGGGGTGTGACCGAACAAGTCACAAATTTATTGGGAAATAACGGTAATGCCACTGTATTAATATTAGCAATTAGTCGTTTGGGCTCCCAACATATTTGGGTGATGCCATCTCCCATTATGTGGCATCTGACATAGCAGATGACATAACAGCTGACATGGCAAATTTTAACCCCAAAAATTAATTACCCAAATTTTTTTAATGTTAATGTTAATGTCAATATTAATATTAATGTTAATGCTAATGCTAATGTTAATGTTAATATTAATGTTAATATTAATCAACGTTAATTTAATATTAAATTATTTATTTACTATTAATGTTTATTTTAATATTAATTTTATTGTTAAATTTTTCCATGTCAGCTGTCATGTTAGCAACCATGTCATATGCCACATAATGGAAGATGATATCACCCAAATTTTTTGGGAGCAAATAGCATTTTCGTAATATTAGTTTTAATTATATTATAAATTTTAAATTAACAGAAAATCCAATGTAGATTTAATATTAATGCTACTGTAAAAAAAAATTTGATCATACCTCGATACTTACGTTTGTCGACCGAGTTACCGTCTTCATCATTATCAAGTTTTCACCCGAGTCATCGTCATCGCTGGAGCGTGATGCCGTACGAGCCTGGAGTTGCGCTCGTGCAAGGCAAGATAACAGATTCACAATAGTGTTTATAGCTCAAATTGATAACATAAGCAGCGGAAGGAAAATGTAGTATACAACAAGAATCTCTTTTATTGATAATGAACTGAAGGTTACAATGGCTCTGAATAGCCCAACTCATCATGCCAATTGGCTACAACGCTCATGATCTCTCTAGCTCACAAAGGAGTACATTGTTCCATACATTATGCCTCTTTATAGCCAACAAGTAGTCTTCGGCTGAACATCTCCATGTCGCAAGTCCGAACGCCAATGCGGTAGCTCCTCTTGAACGCTAAGGACTCCATGCCTCGGGACGTCCAAGCCGAGTCCCGCCTCAAGCCGAACATATCCTGAACTTGTCCACCACCGTGTCCCTGCGGCAGATACAGTTAGACATAATCTTAACATAAACATTGTGATCGTGCTCATCTATGTCCCATTTCGCCTAGCCTGCAAGGTTAGAACTTTACATAAGAAATTATATCATTTCACTCAACCAACCAACTGTAAACTTAAACATATGCATAAGGGTGGCAGGCCCTGCGCCTGTACCCAGCGCTAATCTCAGCCCACCGGCCCTATCTATATGAAGGTCACGGTGTTTCTGTCACGACCCGCACCCTGATTAGGGGTACGAGTACGTGGTTACGTCCAGCCTACGCCGCAGCTTCGGCGGTAGAACATTGTCTAGGTCATCTATAAATACTACAACTAAACAGATAAATGTACTTGTACAGTATATACACTCCGAATGGAGGTGACATAGCAATACAGTCTCAATCACAAATGTAAAACTAAGGTAGATAGTATGGAAAGGAAAATACGAATGATGAGAACATGAAATAAGTCCAAGATCCACACAAGTCCAGAGCTATACACAAACAACCCAGAGAATCACATAATATATAAAAACTACTACAGTCTAAAAAGTACTAGCTAGCTCGTAGGCCAGGCAAACCTAACTAAGCTACACTACTCAGGGTGAGCAAAGTCTAGTGGCTCTACTAATAAGCCACAGCCCGGGTCTACTCCATCAGACTTGACCCCATAATAGGTCGGGCAATCAGTCATACGAGACAATTGTAATATGTCAACAGTATCCTGTCAGAAAAATGAGCAAGTACAAACACCAACAGCAGTTCCATATGAATTGACAAATACTATAAAAGACATTATAATGAAATACAAGACAAAGATATAGGCGACTTGGAAACCATTTGAAGCCGAGTTACACCCCTGGACCAAACAAGGACCAGGGTTGTAACCCTTCTTTTAAATAGAACTTAGTCTCAAATTATGGTACAGTATAAAAGCAGGTAGAGCATGTGAGTAATAGAAACATAGCATGGTGAGAAATACGGAAAGTAAAGCTAAACTGGAATATAAGATACGACAATAAATATAAAATATGATTTGAATTATTAGAGCGATATGTGATCTGCTAGGGAGTCATGGTGCTCCCTGAACTATAGCCGGTGCACCTCTCTCCACTGCTGCCATAGCTAGCTGATACAAGTTCTCCATGGTCTGTCACAGCAATGACCATGGTCTGTCATCACGCAATGACCATGGACGGTTCGCACCGTAATGCATCTTTGGAATCCTTATATGTAAGACTATGATCGCTTCGATACGGGTTGCTAGCCCAATATCCGAAGGATCCCAAACTTACTAATATCATATCTTATCACAACACTGGACGGTCGCAACCCGTCCTAATAATGTGCACCATAAATACCATACATAATTGCCTCCTTTGAACTACTCGGTTGAATTAAGATGATATGCACCATAAATACCATACATAAATACCTACACTGGACGGTCGCAACAATATCATAGCTTATTGAGTATATTATATTGACATTGCTTGTCCTCCATTCGGAGTTGACCGTTCTCGATAGGTTTTGATATTGTAACTGTTGTTAGATAGTAGAACTAGACAGCGTTCTACGTCGTTTCTGCGGTGTAGGCTGGGACGCTGTCACGTTATGGAATGGCTTCTCTGGAACCATCCTGGACGTATAGCTTTGTTAATCGAGGTCCTTTCAACGCAAGTAGCTAACTCCGATGCATGTCCCCGCTAAACATGTGCTGATCGAGGAAACTACGTTGTCGACAAGTTGTCCATAACCGTGCGAAGACATATTTTCCTTTTAGTTATTAAGACATAGCCTACATTATCTTTGAAAACTCAATCCCTTTCTCGTGTTTGTGCCCTTGCATTTATCCTTTCATTCGCAACAATATTATCGATTTACCTAGGAAGGGGGTCGAGAAGAGGAGGGTCAGCCACTCACCTTGAGTTTACTTCAGGCGAAAGAATGGATCTTAATTCAACCGTTCCCGTTCGATTGAGTCAATCGATCCCGACCTATCGGTCCCGACCGAATCGATAGCGACAGTGTTCCTTTCTCGCGCACCCTATCATGACCCGCGCCCGGAGTAAGGGCATGAGTGTGTGACAGCGTCCCAGCCTACACCGCAGAAACGACGTAGAACGCTGTCTAGTTCTACTATCTAACAACAGTTAGATATTACAACCTCTTGAGAATCAAGGGTCACCGTCTAACCCAGCTATGGCAGTCTATTCTTGTGTATTGCTCCTTCAACCAATCCATTCCTAGGCCAAGGGACCGATTCGGCCCGCAGCAAAAGGGTCGTTGTCTAACCCAGCTATAGTCCGTGATGTCTTGACATTGCCAGTGGCCTTCACACCCTTTCACTGCTTAACAAATGCACGTGACACGGGACGGTGCTTGCTATACTTCGATAGCCCAACAAAACTCTTTTCTAATGTGTTCGTGCAACGACTTGACAAGCAAGGGCTACGTCAAGCCTAGCATCAAGGGAAATACGACTTAAACTACGGGACAAGCGAATGTTAATATTAATTGTAGTTCCAATTACATTTTAAATAAAAAAGAATGCAATTTTAACTTTAACTAGTTGGAAGTAAATGTTAAATCTAAAACTATTTTTAATTTTAGTAGTCATATTAGTTTCAATAATATTATAAATTTTAAATTAACATGAATGCCACGGTATTAGAAACCTAGCTAGCTGATGTCACGTTGCTCGGGGCTCGGTTAGTGTTCGTCTAAACTCGTACATGCGAACTAGTTATTAGTAATGATAACCAAAAATTAAATTTTAAGTTTAAAATCTAGTCGAGCTCGATCCTTCCTCTTTATCCCATCTCCCACACTCTCTTTCTCTCTCTCTCTCTCGGGTTCTCTCTCACATGTTGTGTTCCTTAACACAACAGATCCCGTAGCATTAAATGCTCTGCATGCGTTATTCTACACAATTTAATAATAAACACTGATATCATATCATTAGAAGAGCAAAAGTTGTCTTGGAAGTTGTAAAAAATTACTTTGTATTGTCTTTTCAATACTTTTTTGCATTGGAGATGACTTTTTAAACTTATTGTCATTTGTGAATATAGCCGCCTATGCAAGTTATTGTCTTCTGTCTCATGCCACATAGGATACACAACACATAACAAGACAATAGGGTTTCGTAGCATTAAATGCTGCTGCATGCATTATCCTACAGAAGAGGGCCACGTGGAGATTGCTGTTGCATGCTTCCTCATGCGTTATTAGCTAGACAATTTAATAATACATGTACCCATAAGACGAGAAAGTTGTGTTGTTGGAAGTTGTTTCCTTAAAATTATGCTTGCTCCTAGAATCACTCAAGATTTTTCATGAGCCATCAAAAGAGAGCCACGTGGCGGAGTTACAAGGAAGACGAAAGGTTGTGTTGTTGCCTTGCTGGAAGTTGTTTCTTCCTGAATAATGCTTTTTGTACCTCCAAATTGTACTTTCAAACTGTCCATCCTTACGTGGCAGCTGACGTGATATGTTGATCTGGCAGCTGACGTGGCAATTTTTAAATAAAACTAAAAATAAAAATTAACATTAAAGTTAATATTCCAGATTAACATTAATATTAATATTATCGTTAACATTAACAATAATATTAATATTAAGATTAACCTTAACATTAATATTAACATAAATTAATATTAACATTAAAATAACATTGATATTAACGTTAAATTATTATGGAGAAAATTGGGTAGTTAACTTTTTGGATTAAAATTTGCCATGTCATCAGTCATGTCAGATGACACACTATTAATTTAGGAAAATGCTAAGAAGCTCATTTATTTAACATGCCACATCATATGGGAGGGCTATATATAGAGGGTCAATTTGGAGGTACGATAATATCATTACTCTTTCTTCTTGTATTGTTTCTTGTCCTTCGTTTCTTCTGCTGGTTTCTAACACACTCTATTTTCTTCAATGTCGACGTCACATGGAGAAAGTGATCGTCGTGTGGAAGATTTAGTCGATGAAGAAAGCCTCCTTTCAAGAGGACTGTCAGACGATTTGGATGATGAGCAAAGTTTGGAAGATGTTAGCTTAGGAGACAGTAAAGAACAAGATGAAGACATCAACTCAAACAACGAAATGTTATTTTGCATCACCCTTTCTAATGGATTTAAGAAATGCATTATATTTTTACATATATTTCTCATATTTATTTTGTTTTATTCTGTTCTTAGGGACGACGATGAATCTCCATTGGATTTCGATGCAGCGACGATGAAAAAAATATTGCAATCTGCCATCATTAATAAAGATCCAACCATGCTCTTAGAAGAAGATATTGTTGGCCTACAGTTCAACTCTATTGAAGAAGCAGGGACATTCTACCGGATTTATTCAAAAGCATATGGTTTCAGTATTAGAAAGAACGAGGTAAAGAAAAACAAATCCGGGATGGTGACGATCCGTAGTTGGTGTTGTTCGAATGCGGGATTCAGACACAAAAAATACAGGAAAGCACCAAACAGGGTTCGTGAGCCAAGAAGTGAAAGCAGAAGTGGTTGTAAATCAATTTTTCGTATTGGGTACACCCATAAGACAAAGATGTGGTCCGTCAAAAATTTTTATGTACATCACAACCATAACCTGGCGAATGATTATGAAACAGATTTTTTGAGATCCCATCGTACGATAATACCCGCAGAGTTGGAAGAAATTAAGCTTATGAAGCAATCAGGGATGGGGACTGGACAGATATGGAATTTAATTGCCAAGAAGAAAGGTGGCTGGGATAATGTTGGATGGACGAGAAAGGATTTATACAACGCTCTAGCTCAAGATAGTAGAGCACTAGACGATGTTCATGCTTCGACAACACTTATATTTCTTCAATCAAAGGATGTCAGTGACCCAGATTTCTTCTACGACTACAAGGTAGACGAAGATTCCAGATTGACCCATCTCTTTTGGGCTGACGGTGCATGTCGATTCGATTACGAATTATGTGGAGATTCACTAGCATTCGATTCTACATATAAAACAAATAGAAGTCAAATGCCGTTGGTGGTTCTAGTGGGTACAAACAATCATGCGATGACTTGTGTGTTTGGGTTTGCAATGATCCATAATGAGACTGCAGAGACTTATTCTTGGGTTCTGGAAAAATTCCTAGAGTGTATGAATGGCAAATTACCAGTGACAGTTCTCACGGATGGTTGCAGATCCATGAATAAAGCAATTGAGGATTTGATGCCCAGTGTAGTTCATCGAACGTGCTCATGGCATATCCTTAACAATGCTGCCAAACGCGTACACCGAGAGGGTTTTCACAATAAACTGAGTCTTCTGATTAAAAGGTACATAGCATACTTGCTACTTTACTTTAAATTATGTTGTTGTTACAATATCACAACTTTAGTTACTGTCCATGTTTTCTAAACAGGTACTATTCAGTCGTAGAATTTGAAAACCGTTGACAGCAGATGCTAACAGAATATAATGTAGAAAACAATGAGTGGACCACTGCATTGTACAGAACGAGGGAGCGATGGGCGGACACATTCCTACGTGGTAATTATTTTGGCGGTTCTACTGCAACAAATAGTTGTGAATCTATGAACGCATTTCTGAAAAGGTTTTCGAATGAGAAGCTGCTACTATGGAAGGCCCTTCAAAATTGTGACTACGGTTTGGCGGCCTTACGTTACGGCCAGATGGGTAAGCATGTCAATGATAAACTCTCAACACCAGTTGTGAATCAAACTAGCATGGCCGGAATAGAAGGTAAATTTGCCACAATTTATACTAAAACAGTGTTTATAGATGTAAGGAAGAAAATCACACGTTCTGATGTATATACTGTTCTCCATCATCAAATCGTAAGAGAAGCAGAAGTTTGCACTGTCCAAAAGTATTTGTCGCCAAACAGTGTCAACCGGAAGGTTACATTTCATCCGGCCGACAATATTATAAATTGTGAATGCTTGTGGATGGAGACCAAGGGGATTCCTTGTAGGCATATTTTTTCAGTAGTGAAGAGATTGCAAATTAGAGATATTCCAAAGAACTTGATAAAATCTTGTTGGCTCAAGGATTGCAAAGAGAGTTATCTCTCCGGACCTGGCTCAGAAAGAAGATTCATCCACCCAGATATTATTGATAGCAGAAGGTATGGTGCCATTAATGAACAAGTTAATCTGTTTACATACTATTGTAAAAAATCAAGCAAAATTTCCTAAAAGAATGTAAGTGTGTCAGGTATAAATGTGTACGCAATCAAACAAATCTTGTATAAAAAATGCAATATTTAGAGAAACACTTCTGGATCACACAACTTCTATTTTCTCAACAATAATCCCATTTACCCGGGATCAGGTTTATACTATATGGGCGGTGCTTAGATTTATCTGTCCTGTTAGTATCAGGATCACATATTGATGTGATAAAATCAGGATAACACATGAATGGTTTTCCGAGCTATCGGAATCAAGTGTTATAACAATTGTCGTATGACTTGAAATTTTTCAAGAATATCGGAGCAGGCTACATTGGATATTACAGGGCCGAATTCGGGAATTCAGAATCCAATGAAAAACAGGAACAGGACAACAGGAAGTGAGCTAAGCCTTACCCCGACAGACCCGTATGGCCATACGAGTGCCGGTAACAGGAACTGATCAGTTTTGTAAAATATAATATTGCAAGGATTTCGAAGGTGTGATCCAAAGTTTTCTCTCCCATCCCAAATGCAATTCTTACCAAAATGTAACTTAGTTAAAGTACATTTCAATTTTGTATCTCGTTTTTCGTGTGATAGAGAACACATATTAAACGGGAATAAAGTTAAGCAGGAGATTCCGTCTTAGCGGAAATAAAATATCAAACTAGAATTTGTGCGCCTAAGGCAACACTTTCAAGGATTTCAGGGTTATGTTTGTATTAGAAACTTTGGTAAAATCAGGAACTAGGGCTTAATCATTTCGACCATTTCGACATTTCTAAAATGGCTAACTCTGAAATTTCTCAAAAATTTCGGCAGAGTCTCCTTTGTATATTGACTCCGAAAAATTTACAAGAGATAATAATATAAATCAAAACCCTGGGTAGGCCGACCCCTTCGGTGGAGCAACCCTCAACACCGGTACCACGCAATGATAAAATCTCGGGTATGCCGACTGTCACTCCCCGTTCCCGGAATGCGTATTCTAATACATATATTGCCTGAATGTATTTATTTAGTATTTATCATGTAGTATCCTGTATTTAAATTCCTATAACTTCATGTTAATTAATTATTTGCATTTTATTTTCTGCACTTTATTTTTCTGCAATTTTATTATTTGCTCTTTAAATTTTCATGTTAATTAATTAGCTGCTCTTTAATTTTCATGTTAATTTATTTCCTGTAATTTTATTTATGCAATTATATTTCTGCAATTTTATTTCCTGCATTTTAATTCCTGCTTTAGTTTTACTTTCGGGTTAGCCTTGTTGGACCCGTGCAACCCGACCCATAGAACCCGGCCCAACTCCCACCTACCACCATCTTCCTATTTAAAGCTTCCATCTCTTTCTCTCTCCTCATTACTTCATTCTCACCATTACTTCTCCACCTAACCGGCAGCAGCAGTAGGCAAGTGCAAACTTGCTTCTCAATTACCCATTTTTTTGGTTCATTTCCCTTCCTCTCATGATCCTGAGAGAGATTAGTTCTTAGCATTTTTGATTTCTACGGCTGGTTTTCTCTAGATCTAAGTTATAGTATTTCGGCTGTTCATGGGTTCTTGGACCACCAATATTAGCGTGTATTTCTGACACTGGAACAAGGCTCCATAGGATTTAGAGTTTGGGAGATGTTTCACGCACACGTTCTTACGTGCTCGCGTAAACATCAGCCCAGTCACGCACACGTTCTTACGTGTCTGCGTGTATTTTCAGTCACGCACACGTCTTTACGTGTCTGCGTGTATTTTTAGTCACGCACACGTCTTTACGTGTCTGCGTGTATTTTTAGTCACGCTCGTGTTCTTACATGTTAGCGTATTTTTTTGTCACGCTAACGTTCCCATGAGCGTGCGTGTATTTTTAGTCACGCTCGCATTTGCGTGCGTGAATTATTTGTCACGCTCGCGTTGTCTGCGTGTATTTGGGTCACGCTCCTGTCCCTGAGCTTGCGTGCGTGACTTTTCACGATCACATTGTGCGTGACTTTTGGCGTGCGTGACTTTTCACCCTCACGCTGCGTGTGCATGCGTGAATTATTTGTCACGCTCATACGCTCACGCTTGCCAGCGTGTGTCACTTTTCACGCTCACTATTCACGCCCATTTTCCACGCTCACCCCAGCTAGACTTAGCGTGACTTGTTGGTCTTAAGCACAGACTTCTTGCGTGACTTTTGGCCTTAGCATAGATTTGTTTGCGTGACTTCTTGACCTGGGTGTTTTAATTGTCTTATAATTATTCATTTAATGATGGCATGATAATTCTTCTATTATATCCTTACGCCTTTTTGCATTAACTTGATAAAATCATGATATGATAATATTGTCAAATAACGATTGTTATGAGGAACGTACTTTGTGTCATGATTGATCCACGGATACCCAGTATGACTGGAACTTGACCTTGAGAGTTGTAGACTCGACCCATGTAATACTAAATGACTTTCATGCCTTGTCACCATTGATAATGATTGTGACATGGACTAAATATTGATCATGCGTTCCTAGTTGGAACTAAGAGACTGGCTAGTCGTCTTATTGAATGAAATGAATGAGACACGTTCATATTAATTATAAACTATTGTAATCGACTGGCTGATCCCGAATATCGACATACAGGCACATGCAGGCTTCAATTTATTTATTTACTTATTTTACAAAAGCAGCATGTGTACTTTATGGTCAAGGCATGATTACTCCGTGGTTAGTTTTGATTGTTGCATTACGCTATGTAAGACCTGCAACCTAACCGCACTGGTATCGTTGTAGAGTTGTGCATATCGTATCCCGTACGAAAGTACTCATTTGAATGACCATGACCCACGGCATGGGATTTCACTTAACGTAGAGACTATTAATAAAATAATTACTGCATGGAGAGAATGGATTCCCGAGTTCTTACATGGCAGCCCTCTTGGGACTAGTAGTGCCCGACAGGCCGGTTGGTCCCCACAGATACTACAAATCTGCCACACGGGCAGGGAGCAGTATCTGGTTATATTATCTATTGTATATTGTATATTGATGACGGGCGTCCCGCTGGGACTCGTCTAATTCATGATTGGCGTAATTGATTGACTGGGTAAACTAGCCTTGCTTGCACATAGTAAGAACTGAGGAATCTCTATTGCATAATTCCAGGATAACTTGGAACTCACAGTAGCAAGCCGTAGTAGTTGAATGGCCGTTTAAATTAATTTGTTTGTGTACTGTATGTCCTCTGTTACCTAACTGAGATGATCAGAATGTCAGGACATGACGTGCCAACTTCTGTTCTTGTTTGGTTGGGAGGTTGGTTCGAAGTGTCGTGATACTATGTAAATCCCAGTAGAAAGCAGAGATCTACTTATCATATTTTCTCATTACTGGTTTTAATCCCTCATATCGTGCTTCCTTGCGGTACTTGCTGTTAGAGGTCTAACCTCTCTGGTTTTGCATGGCCAGATTTAGAGCCGGTCCCCGAGGATCCAGCTTACTTCTACCTCCACGATGGTCAACACTAGAGGGATGATCGCAGGAGGGCTCGAGTGGGTTTTCTTACTTCCCCGCTCATTTTGTTAAATACTTTATACTTTGCCGTTTGGCACCGACATGTTAGTCGGATTGTCTTGTACCTACTTTTGCATAATTGTAACTAAGTCAGGCTGCAGCTGATAACAATTGTGTATACTGACTACATCATCTGGCTGTGTTTTGTAAAGCCAGATATCAAGAACATTTTGACTGAGCATTTGGGACGCCTTACTGCTTTATCTCACATGTTCTCTATTTCTGTTTCTTGTTTGAATGATTGAGACAATAGATGTGAAGTGACCATAGGAGACTTTCATGTAGTATGCACCCCCTCGTCTTGTTAGACAGCATTGATCGTATTATACGATATTCATCTACCCGTAATACGTAGCTGGCTGAGTCATTCCCCCGCTCTCCAATATTCTGGTTCTGGGGCGTGACACCGACCCCCTCGGTGGAGCAACTCTCAACATCGGTAAACACATACAGTTATATATAAGTTGATAAATCAATTTCGGACAAAGAACCTTCTTACCAATCTATACTTTACCTTAGCAATTAGCTATTTTGCAATTGCTCCACTTTGTTTAAGAAACAAATTTTCAGTTAGTAAGAAATTTATAGTAGAAACAACATATAAAGTTAGTTAAATCCATAATCATAAAAAACAATCACACATATTGGAATATATATACATTTATAAAAATATCACATTCGTAATGTATTGGTCACCACCTTACTTTAGGATCAGCATCTCTTAAGTTCTAATTCTAGCATAGTGTTTATGTTATTGTGATACATGTATATCCAAGATTTGGATCTCATAAATAGTACATAAACTAAATTTTTTGGAAAAATAAAGTCTGCCTTATCAAATTTAGAAGTCATGTTCTAATTTCATGTCCGAAAACAACTTAATCCTATCAGGGACTCGTAGTAGTTTATCTCTCTAATATAACCAAAATTTAATTAAAGATAGCCATTTTAGAACTTATTTCAATTTTGGACAGAAATTGATGCATTTTTCAACTAATTCACTTATGACAAAAATAAAAAAATTTATATAATTAATAGGGTTTAAGTTTAAATCGGACTATATGTATACATATGTGATCCGAAGCGAAACCATAAACATACCCTATGTATTTTGATACCAAGTAGGACATGGCATTATATACATACCACACGTCTATCCAATTATATAAAATTTATAATATGTACATATGACATATAATAATCTATACACAAATTCTAATAATCAAAATTAGATTATAGAATTATATTATTTTGTCCATATCAAGTGTCCGTGTCACCTTAATCAAATTCCTTCGGACATACGTGCTCATATCCATCTCTATGAACCCTAAATCCCTAGTCAATCTTTTATACTAAAAACAATATAAGATATGATTCACAACCCTATATTTATTTATTTAAATTTTACTTGAAACACCATATATAATAAAATTGACAATATTTAATAACAAAATTGAAAATTATAGAGGATTCGAAATAAAGAAGAAAGAGGGCTTGCCTTGCTTTGATTTCCAAATTGAAATTAGGGTTTTGTTTTCCCAAATCATCTTCTTCAATGTATTCTATTAAAAAATTTGAGAATAATTAATGAATTATATTGACCCAAGTTTTATTTGAAAATGTTATAAGAAAATTGGGGGAAGGGATTATACCTAATAAGAGGAAGAAGGGAAGTGGTGGTGGTGGTGGACGGCCATGAAGGGAGGCCGGCAGTGCTGGCGGCCAGGGAGGCCGGCGGTTGGCCGGTGGTGGCGGGGTCGGGCGCGTGTGCGAGTGAGAGGAGTGAGAGGGAGAGACCGAGAGAGAGAGAGAGTGAGAGTGAGCCGAGAGAGAGTGTGTGAGAGTGAGCCGAGAGAGAGATAGAACAAGTAAGGGAGGGGGAGAGAGCATATGTGAGGGAGCTGCTCTCCTCTTCTTCTTTTTTTTTGAGAAGTCAAAATATAATGGTTGAGGGAATCCATATAGAAAGACTAAAATGCCCCTCCTACACCATGCATGGTGACATGTGGATGGTGAGGTGGTTGGGATGATGAGTCATTGCTTGGGTTGGTGAGGGTTTGACACCTAGTAGGTTGAGGTGTCAATGTGGTTTTTGTAATGCAAAACTAAGTCATGGACTTTTATGCAAACATGTATTTATACCAAAATAAAAATTCATCTAATTAAATTATTAACTCATTTTTATTATAATAAAACATTAATAATTAATTAGAGGAAAAATATATATATTAAGAAATGTACAAATAATTAAAATAAATTGAATGGATACGACTATGACACTAAGCACGATAAGACAACACCGAAATATAACTAAAGAACTGAAGACAACAATAACTACTGAAATAATAACAACATCCCGTACAATCTCAAATACATCTCAAGTCTCAAATCTATACAACAAGCTCTACATAAAAAACAGATGCAATTCTACTAACTAAATCCCTATCACTCTTAAGTGTTGGGACCAAAGGTAGCCGTCCCGTCTCCGGGTCCATGATATGTGGGGCATGTATCCTCAGCACAAGTATCTGTAATATTTCAACAGGTCCAGTCAGGACAGGAATGAGCACAAAATATCTCACGCAGTTCACATCAAGTTAGGAAATATAAAGCATGCAATAGAGTAAGATACAGGAAATGCTGAAAGGAGAATGTATATGTAAAACAGAAGAGATTTGATAATAGGGAATATCTATATATGATAAGTAAGAACTGTAAGTAATATGTGATTTAGAGTACAATATGGTTATGTAAACGATTAGGACAATGCAATGGTAACTCCATTGTACGTGAGTGCACAATGGACATATACAATAGTTATACAATGTTGTACAATAGGATTTGATTACATAATTCCCCTCCCCAATCAATACACAAGGATCCACTCCAGTTAAGTTATCTTATACAATAGTGTACAATGTTATACAATAGATGTACAATATTATACAATAGTTGTACAATAGTCTATCCATGGGACTCATGTGATAATGAGAGTACAATATGCACAATGAGTATACATGGATAAGGGTATTTAATAAATACAATATGTAAGTGAAACGCATATCACAATATGTATTTAGTGAATACAAGGGGATAACATCTCAAAAGAAGATCCATATAGTACCAATCCGTGATAACAATCGTGTCTGCATCAAGTACAGTAATCTAGAGCAAGAATGTAAATCCAGACAAGTATGAAACAGTCAAAGAATGTACTCGCCTGATACTCTAAAAAGAGTAGTATAATATCAAATGCCTGCAACAGAGTCACAATGTCCTAAACAGGAGAATACATGTTATAATATGTTTAAAATAAGGTAAATGAAGTTTATGATACAATCTACATGATTTCTAGGCCAATCTAGGTCAAAGTCAACTCTAAGTCAACCCTGGTCAACTGTCTAGGTCAAACTAGGTCAATCATAGTCTAGTCAATCTCACTAGGCCTAACCAAGACTATCATAGCAAGTACACACCAATACCAGTCACACCAGTCTATGCTACCTAAACTACACAAGGGATCCCCATAGGCTATGCTACCTAGACTATAAGCCATATTTATAAATTAGGCAATCGTACATATCTACTACCATATATATATATATATATATATATATATATATATATATATATATATATATATATATATATATATATATATTTTATATATATATATATATATATATATATATATATATATATATATAAAATATATATATATACATACATTCTGTTTATATTCCTTCATACATATATAGATAGAGAGGGCTATCTAAAGTGTGAGCCATTTAGCACAATATGTGTGATGCATATATTAGTATATTAATCTTAGTAAAATTCAGTGTAATGTGTGATGGGAGTGTATGCAGGCATGAGTGCTCTGGTACCAGTATGCAGAACATGAGAATTTGGGTGAAGTGATGAATACATACAGAGCATGGACAGGGTAGATGGTTTCAGTCAGTGAAGTGGATCATTGAAAGAGGACTGAACCACTTCTTCAGATAATGATTTTACATAAATGGCATCCCAATCTTGGATGACAGATGTTTATCATTGGGAGTTATCAAATGAAGGATACAATGAAGACATGAACTGTTCATTAATGGGTTTGATAGTCCTTTAAGTATACAGGACACATCAATCAGGGAATGAGGACCTAATGGGACTGAACAAAATACTGAACAATTCTATAGGACTGATACCATAAGGAAGGATTTAAGACTGAACGAATGCAAATTGAGGACTGAAATCAAAATGACCCTATCCTTCCCAGTCCTAACATTGAACTGATACTTGAAGTATCAGTGCCAAGCTACCTCTTGACTGATACCATGTTCAGTATAGAATTGTCCCAATAGCTGATACTAAAGAAGATAAGGGCTGTAATATGAGAGTGAAGGACATAACAAAATATACAAGGACTGAACAATGGAATGACTGAAACCATACCACTGTAGGACTAACATGAAGTAGAATCAAATGAATGTTACTATAGGATGACCCCCTATACATTACATGCTGTTAGAAGTAATCAAGACTGATACATCATGGGTTAGGGGACTGAAACCAAAATGAAATAGAGGCTGCTACCAATAAATGTGAGTAATGGGGCTGAATATCAAGGAATGGACTTAACCTTAATATAGGCTCGACTGAATGGAAAATATGTACAAACTGGAACATATTTTTCGAGGCTGAACTTCAAGGGTAAATGCAAGACTTGTTAGACATCAAAATAAAATGGTTCATAAGAAGGATTGAGTGGTCTGCATCATGGTACATTGTGGTCTGGACAATAAGTCCTAAACTGAAGCATCACATTAAACATGGGTTGAACAAAATGCAGGGCAGATGGAATGAATTGTATATGAGAATGAGGACAGAACCATTTGGCTCGACTTCATGAGGGAACCAAGCTAAAATATAACAGTGTACTAACTGAGCATTTACTCAGATTGAAATGTGTGTGTATACCAATTACACTAATCTCATGTTTTAGGAAATCTGTTGAACTTGAGTTCAGGATTTCAGTCTTAACATGACAGTTATCATATAGGTTCTCAGGAATGTGTGTGTGTGTATTATAGAGCAATGTGTGTGAAGTGAGTGTTTGCAGTGTCAAATATGTGTGTGTTTTCAGTTTAGGGAATTCAGTGATGTGTAAACAAATCTCAGGAATCAAAAATTTAAAGTTCAATTGACATTCAAATAACAGTGAACATATTGACTAGTTACATAAATGCCCAAAACCAAATCGAAAACCTAAATTCTCAAACATAACCTTAAACTAACATTATCAGTGAACTATTCATGTGTAAGTGAATCAAAAGATGGCAATTAACATCATTGAAAATCGGGTTTAAACAGGGAATTAAAGTTCAGACATTCAAACAGTGACTTTGTGTATCAGTCGACTGTTTCAGTCCAACCCCATTAGAAAATCTATTTCGAATCCAAAATTTCCAACACTAGTAAATACCTAATCATAGCAGTAATCTAATACACCTGTGTATGTGATTTAACATGGCAATCAATCATTAAAAATCAGTTTAAAAGAGGAATAAAAAATCAGGATTTTAAATCCTGGACTGTATCAGAACATTTTCAAAAACCCAATTTCACATTCGAATTACAATAAAACTTCAAATAAATGGTTGATAAACAATTATGCACATGTGTGGGTGTTACACAAGTTGTATCGTGTCCAAACACTGGACACGAACGTGTCCAAAATCGAGAAGGATACACCCAGGCACATCCACACTGTGCAGTGTCGTGTTGTGAGTACGAGGTACCGTACATGCGACACAGGACACGTGACAGTTCGTGCTTGTGTCCATGTGTTCGCCACACATAGGGCTACACATTGGACACAACACAAGGTGTCCAAGTGGCTCGTGTCAGGTGCACGAGACACGTATCAGAACGTGTCTCGCCCGCGTGCAGTGCAGTGTAGAAATCAGTGCGGGTCGATTTCCTCTCAAACCACTAAATGAAATCGTCCCAAATTTTGTGTGTGTTGTGTCAGTCAGTAGGCCACCGTGTCCACCAAAAATCAGGGCCTGAGTCGCCGTGTCGTGTCCTGTGTCAACCCCGAGTAGCAGGGCATTGAATCGAGTCAGTGCGCAGCATGTCCAACACGGATTTGGACACGACAAGACACGGATTCATGCTCAGTCAACCACGAAATCAATATATATATATAATACAACAAATCTATTTAAACATTTTCCAAAAATATCAATTTTAAAACCTTTGTGGCATTTAATCAAACACACAGCAGTACCAACTGATACGTATCCGATACGGACACGAAATTGACATGACTAGACACCAAACCTATGCTAGCAGCTAGGGGAATCCTAGGGCTATGCACTCATGCAAATAAATCGAATTTTAATGGTGATTATGAGGGTTTACCTATTGGTTGAACTTCAATGAAAAAGCTAAAAAGGGGAAAATCTCCTTGATAGCCAAGATCTCCAAATTGATTCAAACCTGAGATTTCTCTCCATGAACATAAAGTAAGGATTAATTAGAACCTAATGCAAAAGATTTGAGCCAAAAAGAAATTGAAATGAGGAAGTTATGGATTGGGGAAGATGGCTCCTTACCTCTTTCTTCAAAGCTTGAAAAATTAATAAAAGAGGCAAGAACAAGGAAGAGATTATTTATAGGGAAGGGGGAGCCCTAGTGGCTGGTCATAAAGTGAGAAATTAGGGTTAGGATTTAGTCTAATGGCTATGGGCCTAATTGCACTAGTCATGGAACCAATTTCTAAGTCTCAAGTCTATGGACCAAAACACCAATCCTCCTATTACAAACTTGATCCTAAGTGTCCTAACTTGAGTTGACTTAAGTTAGACTAGGGTCCATACCATGTTAACTTAGGTCACCAAGTCAAGGTCAAAATCTAGGACAGTCTCTTAAGTCACAGCTTAGCAAAATCAAAATTAACAATCACCAATGCAATAAATTATAAAATAATTCAAAGAGGCCAAATGTCCAAAATATCCTCATGCTCAAAAGAAATAATAAATTATCCTAATGACATGGTCAGGCTCTAGGTCAGGCAGCCTCTCAGGTTACACTAGCAAGGTATCAAAATCACAAGCCATGACTTAAAACAGTTTTAAATTGATTTTAAAATTACCAAAAATCATATCATGATTTTAAATAGCAATAAAATGATTATAAATGTAAAATTTTAAAATTACCCTCGTTTCAGAAATTGTGTGTTACAAAGGGGTCGACGGACCCAGGGAATTCAACGGAGGGTTGCTCCGGGTCTAGTTTTTATAAACTATGATTTAATAAATGCATGCATATTTTGGAGAGAAAAAAATTGCTTTCTGTTTTTTTTCTATTTTTACAATTTAGTGACGTTTAGCGATGATTAGCGACGTCCAGCAAATTTTTTTTACGTATCTAAACGTGTATCCGAACGTTGCTAAGCTGTATCGGTGCCATTGCTAAACGTCACGTCGTTACCTTACTGACATGGCAACGTCTTGCCACGTTAGCACTGTCTATTGCACAATGTCGCTATGTACCTGACATAGAAATGCTTGCCACGTCAGTATTGGCGTAGCAAAACGTCGCTTTATTTGTCGCTAAATCGACGACGTTTAGTAACGAAGTTTGATGTCGATGATTAAGCGACGTTACTCGTCGCTGATTAACGTCGCTAGAGCGATGAATAGCGATGTTTTTGGTGTCAGCGACCATCGATCACGTGACATCACGAATTCATCGGTAAAAATGTAGCTAAATTTTTTTAACGACATTTTTTTTTTTGCATATTAGCGACGTTTATCGACGTCGCTAATATGACTTATTATGGTAGTGGGAGACTGTGAATGAGAGGAGAGAGGAGAGTTAGGTAAGGTTAGGGTTGGGGAGGAGGAAGTATGAGAGGCGACTGTGAATGAGAGGAGAGAGATTATTAGGTAAGGTTAGGATTTTTTGTTCTTTTATATGGAGGATATGATAAGTTTGTAAATATACAGTAACTAAATCGGTTTTTGGTTAGGGTTGGATTTTGACATCCGACCCGATAACCGAATGTTTTGAAATTTGGAACCGAAATCCGAACCGTTTATAAAAAAAAATCGAACCGAACTTCGATTTCAGTTCGTTTCGGTTCGTTTCGGTTCAGTTTACAGTTAAAATCGAGAATCGCACCCCCGAATAGCTTTTTATTTTTTGAAATCACACGCACACACACAATTGGGGAGCTCGAACCTTCCCGGCCCCTCCGGATGTCCGCTCTAATACCACTAGGCTAGAGAGCTCGGACCCCCCTAGTCGCTGGTTAAGGATTGGTTGAGCTGGTCGGGCCAGGTTTGGGATTTGGCAGGCCTAAAAATCCAGTCCAACCCGAATATGAGTTGGGTCGAGCCAGTTGCGGAATTTGAATGGACTTTTGTCGGCCCAACCAAGATTTGACTGGAGCAGTTCCAGGCCTCATAATAGCAGCAGCACCTAGTAAAAGTACCAGCCAAAGAGGGCTTTGGTTTTATCTGCAGCACGTCCTACACATGGCTCTCCCTTTAATTTTTCCTCTCTCTCTCTCTCTCGTTTTCTTTGCTAGTGTCGAAGAAACTTCCACCCACACCTTCATGTCTACTTTAAGAGCCCCACCACAGAAGATGAAGAAGAAAAAGATCGAGAAAATCATGGAATGTTCAAACCCCCCAAGTGTGTTTATATTCTTCTAGCTAGGAACCTTCAAAGAAGTTCAGATCACCATGTCCTCTTCTTCCTCTCAATACAGCTTCGTTGTTTGTGGTAGTTAAGATCGAGCATCTATCTATCTGTTAGGTGGTTGTTCTCGATCGATCTTGCTGAGCCAGCTTGGCGCGCGGTCATGGCTGGCATGCTCCCCGGCGTCGAGAGCGCTCGGAGACGCAGGATGCATCTCGGCGGCTCGACCAATTCGCAGAGCACCGGCTCCAGGAGATCCTCCTTCTGTCTCTACACCACGGCCCACGAGCCTCATCTCACTACTACTCTCATCACCTCCTTTTCCTTGGTAACTAACCATCATTCAACTCTCTCTTTTTTAGAGTACATATTACTTTCTTACGAGATTTTGAACTAATCTGTAATATATTGGTTTCTTGAGCTTGATTCTAATGAATTTATCTTGCCCGATGGTGTTTGACAGCAACGGAGCGGGTTGAGCAATGGATCCCACGGCGCTGAGCTCGGGAATCTTGCTAGGGAGGCGAAGGAGAGATTGGACGAGAAGTTGAGGAGCCAGAGAACCACAGAGATTGACAGGTAGGAGGACTTCTTTAATTTCTTTTTCTTTTTCTTTTTTCTTGACAACGCTAATTAGTATAGGGTCCATTTTTTTTTGGGGGAGCGGATCTGTTTTTGGATCTGCTGTTCCCATTATTTTGTTACAATTCTGTCACATGTTTTTAGCATTTGTCACAACCTACTTTTGGTATTCATAATTATAGGAGATGTGTCAATCCTAGAGGAACTTGTGAGTTCCTATTTTTTTAACTCATCAATTACAAATCATTAGATTACATGCATCTATTCCTTGATTGTAAGTAAAAACCATTAGAATACATGCATCTCATCTCTTGGTTGTAAGTTCCTAAAATGTCGAATACCTAAAAAGTCAAGGACCTATTATAAGTTCCTATCTGTAATTGAACTGTTTTGGTGGGTGAACAAACTCATTGGTTTAAACAACTTAGAAGAATTAGATCTCAATCTAATCTACTAACTATCATTGACCATTTCCTTTAGTTACTAAACAAATTGAAGAACAACTAAAAATGGTGTGATCCCATATAGATCACAACAAGCATAGCTAGATCTATCCAAATGCCTACATTAGGCGCACACACCACCAAATGGTGTGATCTCATAGAGCACTCACTACACATTGAAGAACACCTAAAAATGAAGTTTTCTGCCGCTAGTCCTTTTTGGATGCAGGTTCCGATTAATCTCAACATTCTTCCAGCATTGATTAGTTAATCAGCGATGGATGGATTAATGCAGGCACAGCAGCACGGGCAGTGGAGGTGATCACGGAGAGGCGCCGAGTCCGGCGATCACTGGCAACGTGCAGAGGGAGGTGTACTCGAAGAGGGCCAGTAGGAAGTTCAGCTGGACGAAGTTGGGCTGGAAGGCACTGGATCAGGAGGACTGCGCAGTTTGCCTCGACGAGTTCAAGACGGGCGATATCCTTGTGCACCTTCCCTGCTCGCACCGCTTCCACTGGAGCTGCGCCATGCCGTGGCTCGAGAGCAACTCTCAGTGCCCCTGTTGTAGGATGACAGTTGCTTCTTAGATTTTGAAGAGTTTACTGTGGGGACACTGCTATTTTGTCTACAGTTTGTGACCGCGGACGTGACCGTTAGCCACGTGGCGGACCTCCCGTTGGTCCCCTGACCCAGATTTTAAGGGGATGGGATCCGGTGATAACAAGAGGGGTCAATTGTTGGGTGTCATGTAGACCTGCGGTCATGCCCGCGTCACAAACAGTGAGCAAAATATCATTTTCCTTATTTATTGTGGAGAGTTGGAACAAGGGTCTGGTTTTGGTAATAGTTAGGGAGAAAAGAGGTTTCCTGGAGCAAACATGTTTTCATACACTTTAGCAGGATACAAATTACTGTTTTTTCCCCTGAAAGATACAATAATGAGTGAATGTTCTTTTTTGATATATTGCATGCCACACGAAAACATTCATATTTGTATCATTTCGGTGTCCGTATCCATGTCCTTACTTATGTAACATAGATGACTAGTATTGTATTTGTTTGAAAATTTTGGTATCTTATATTTGTACCATGTCCATATTCATATCCATGTCCGTAGTTGCAACAGATAAAGGGAATGCATGTTCTATGCAGGGACAGATCCAAGTATTGGGTGGGGTGGGTTGGAGTCCACCCCTAATCCGTCCCTGCTTTTGTAAGATATAACACCAATAATAAAAACTGTATGCTATGAAAACCAAGATGTGTTTTCTGATAAAGAAAAAAAAAACTAAAAGAACCGAGATGTTATAGGTAAAGTATTCATCTCCAGCTCTAAATATTTGGTTCGCATTCTAAATCAAAATGTTTTCAATTATTTGATTATGTAGATTAAATTTATGAAGGAATTGCCAGCGTTTATAAGTTTGAAACTAGATGTCTTACGATATCCAAGTTGCCTCATCTTCTGTTTTCCCAAGAATTAAGAAAAAAAAAAAAAACCCAAGTAGTTTCTCTATCTGATAAAGAATTCCCACTTGTAGTGTTCATTTGTCCTTTACCTTTTTACCTTAGTGGAGCTACATAAAAGGTTCTTCATCACAACTTTCCCTTAAAAAAAGGTGAGAGAGATTCTACAAAGAGGACATTGTCACATTAAAAGCACACTACAAATCATCCAGAAAAAGTTTCGTAGTAAACAGATACGCGATTTAAGGTATCCACTATATATTATTTCCATTTTGAATAACCAACACCATCACTGGTGGCTCCCTTTTTCTATAATGGAAAAGAGGACCGAAACATGCCATCTTACGAATTCAGGCTGAATTTTCAACAAACTCCTCCTGCAGTCTAATGAGAAGTTATTGTCCCATGAGTTCATGACTCTTCAATTAGACTCCAAAATTTCTGCTACCCGCAATCACTGACCTCAAATCTCCTAGGATGCTCCACACCTCCTGCCATCTCCAGTTGTTCGACTATCATGTCGATGCTAACTATCATGTGTAGCATATTTCGAATAACTGGGATCTCCCTAAGATCAATAACTTGACCATGACTAGATTTCCTAATCATCAGCCTCACCGTGAGCCTCGGATGCATGTCTTCGAATTTCATCTTACATAAAAATGTATTCCATTCCTACAAACTTTCTCACCATTGGTTGGCTTAACCAAGTAGACGATGTGATTCTTGTGAGATTCAAGCTCCTGAACATGTCCACCCTTCTGTCTAACATGAAAGCTTTACGTACATTCGTATTCTCGATTATAGTAAGTCCATATACAATGTACGCTATCGAAGGCCAACAACTCCTATTGAAATATGCAAATAGAGTTATATTTATTGCACCTTGAGTTAGCTATACTCCTTGATTTCTTCAAACTACTAAAATCGATGTCACTCCAATAAGCTTTGGCATGTCTCATGGCACCCAATTCGGATCTGTGAAGCAACCACACCTGAGACCGTGGACTATTAATCATCCCTTAATTTTTGGACAAAAGCATTCGACTATTCCGTCGCTCCAAACCATATCTCGACTATCCCGCTGTACCAAACCAACATCTATTATGCTTCTTCTACGCTGCTCTTACTACATAATTTTCATGTGAACTTAACAATCACAGTTCAGTGTTCCAATTTCTTAGTGTTACAACCTATATGTGGCTTCCTTTTTATCGGTTACTCTACTAGACTTTATCTATGTACGTTGCAAGGAAACAAGAAATTATTTTTGTTCAGGTATGAAGGAATAAAAGATGAGGGCCAAAACCACCCATCGAATAGAGAATTTACCAAGAGAAGGAGAATTGTCTCAAACTTCAATTACACGTCCTTCTGCAATGGTATCAACATATGATCAGTACGTTTCTTCTATTATTCATTTCTTTGAGAATTATCAGAATGAATGCAAAAATCGATGAAAGCGAGCAATATAAATAATTATCTAAAACCAACACGAAAGCGCATTTATCAAAACCAATTAGCCAAAACGTCCAACGAAAACTACAATAAAAAGGTATGGGAAGAGACACTTATATAGGACTCATTCGCCAAGACCAGTGGCGGAGCCAGGATTTGCGTATAGCAGGGTCAAAATTGATTAAAAAATTTAATTCAAAATAATAATAATATATAAAACAGTAGAGGAAAAAAATTGCATAAATCAGTTTCAAATCCTATTTTCTATACCTAATATTGGCCGTCTATTCTAGTTTTCCTATTGTAGCCGCTCATTTTTTCTATTCATTTCAAAATATGATTGGTTAAAGTGTACATTAATTCTAATCCAATATAATTAGAACCTTAAACTTCAGTGTCATTCCAGTCATGTCATGCAAGACTTTTTTTTATAATATCAATGTTGACCATTTAATCGAGGAGTTTCATTGTATCTTAAAATCCATACTTGGATCCTACCATTTTAGTCATGAACCTGCCATCCTAGGGTCTTATGAAAATAAAAAATTGTTTTCTCCCTCAACGAAAAACAAGATTAAAAATATTTTATTTTCAACCATTAATTTACTTTGACTTTATATATATATATATATATATATATATATATATATATATATATATATATATATATATATATATATATATATATATATATATATATATTTTTTTAATCGAAGAATGTATACTCGAAAACAATTTTATTCCACGTAAGAGCAAATTAAACCTTGCCATCTAAGAACAATTAAGGACAAAATTATGGCGTGAATTAGCTACTTGCAACTACAAGAAAAACGAGTAAAACATCAAATTGTTACTTGTTGGTGATATAAGTAACTGGGAGTAAAACAATTACTAATAAAAATTAAAAATTATATATATCCCTCTTTTGGTTGTGTTGACCTCCACTGACTTCAAGCTACAAGTAAAACATCAAATTGTTACCTGAAAAACAAGTAGCTAAGGATTATATATATATATATATATATATATATATATATATATATATATATATATATATATATATATAATAAAGAGATGGGAGCGACAGGCGGCGGCACGGGAGCGCTAGGGCATCTGCGTGGGCCGCCCCCGCGGCCGCCGGAGCCCCTGGCCGGCGGCGGGAAGACCCCGGCCAAGCCGGGCGGTCCCTCACCTGGCGTTGGGGGGGGGCGGGAGCATGAACGGGGGGGTCGGGCGGACCCCCCGCTGCTGGCGAGCGCACATGTGCCCCCCCAGGCGGTGGGGGGGGGGGGGCGGGAGAACAGAGGGGGTCGGGTGGACCCCCCTGGACCGTCAACGACCCCCCCAGGCGGAGGTGGGGTTCGGATTCCTCGGGAGTTGGATCGGGTTCCCTTCACGCGGTGACGGGGAGTTCGGGCCTGTTGCGAGGAGGCCCCATTGATCCGAACTTTAAATTCGGATCAAGTTCTGGAGCGCTAGGGAGCCAAACGGAGGAAGGTGGCTGGACGACGGTTACGCGCCGTCGAATGGCGAAACCAGGAAGGAAGATGGGAGACGGACAAGGTCAGGTTAGGGATCAACGCCCTGTTGGTCGCCAGACCGGGTCTGGATCTCGGACATCTGGTCGGGGTCCGGAGATGCCTGCAGGGAGATCGGTGGGTTGGCGGCCTAAGGCGACTGCGGCGGCCAAAGGGAAAAGTAAGGTGGTGGTCCCGGATGTCCAGGGATCCGGGACTTCTCGCCCGGTGATTGCCCCGAGGTATACTGAGTCGTCCGCCCGGCCTGCCGGACGGTCCTGGGCCGAGATATGCAAACCTGTGGGTCCAAAATCCTCCTCATCGATGGAGTACGTCCCGCCTATCATGGTTGGGAGGGGGTTCCGGGCTGTGTTTCCTGCGGAGGAGATTCAGAAGGTGACAGAGTACTGGGAGAATACCCTCGTCCTGTATGTCTTGGGCAACAAGCCTTTCTACGGGCAGATCCGAGGCTATGCAGCGCATGTCTGGCAGCCTAAGGGGAGTATGGAGTTCTATGCTCGCGAAAATGGCTTCTATTATGTGAAGTTCGGGCTGGCGGAGGATGTCGCTAGGATCCTCCAAGGCGGCCCCTGGACGTTCGACGGCAGACTTATCATTCTCAAGGAGTAGACTCCGGAGCTACGATGCGAGAGGGAAGTTCTGAATGCCATCCAAGTTTGGATTCGATTTCCTGAGCTCCCGGTAGGATTCTGGAGTATCCCCTTATTGATGCGGCTGGCTAGTTTAGTGGGCACCCCGATCAAGACAGATGAAGCCACTACCTTTCGGACGCGGTTGATGTACGCTAGGGTTTTTGTGGAGATCCATGCAGGGGGGAAGCTCCCGGAGATGGTGGAGTATGAGATCCCTTCTGGGGAGGTTCTTACCCAAAGGGTGGAGTATGAGTGGGTTCCACCTACTTGTACACGATGTTCCTGCTTCGGACATCTGGCCATTGCTTGCTCGAAGGTTGGCCCCCCGGTGGAGCCTAGTTCCCCTCCTCGTGAGGCTTCCGACGTCCCCTGTGATATGGATCTCAGAGAGGATAGCAGAGCAGAGGTCTTGGAGGGGAAGGACACTAATCGGGTACGGGAAGGCGGGCTGAGCCTCATTGTATCGACCCAGCTGGCTCCAACGGGTGGGGTGGTGGCCACTTGCCCGGGTCAGAGTAGCATAGTTACCAGAGGTATGGTGGCGACGGAGACTGAGGCACGAGGGAAGGTCGGACCGTCTGGTGGGCAGGTTTACTGTAGGAAGAGACGTGCTGTCGGCCTGTTACGAGATGGTTCCTCCATGGAGGAGGGACGTACTACAGTCAGAGAGGAGACGGTGTGTGTTGACAATCCAGGCTGGGCGTTGGTGATCTCTCAGGGCATTCCCCAACAGACAAGTCCGACTGGAATGGATGAGGATTCTTTAGCGACGGCTTTGGCACCTTCCCCAGGTGTCGTTCTAGGAGTTACTATGGGGGTCCTCACCTCTCATTAATTAATGGCCATTATCGCCTGGAATGTGAGGGGGCGTGTTCGCTAGGGAGGTGGAGAGAGATCTGTAGGGTGCTCAACAGGGAGCGTTATGACATTTCTGTTATTTTAGAGTCCAAGATCAAAGGTGAGAAGACTCTTACCCGTCGGACCCCTTCTCATTGGGCCCAATTGCACAATCTGGCCCTTTGTGACATGGCCAAAATTTGGCTTCGCTGGAACCTGAAGAGCTGGGACGGTGACTTGCTCTTGCTGACATAGCAGCTGATTGCCATCTCCTTTGTGAACAAGGACGGCTTTCGGTTCTTGCTGGGGCTGTATACGGCCACAATGACAGAAGGAGACGGAAGTCCTTATGGAGCGACATCTCCCGTATTTCATCTGTTGCTGACTCATCTTGCCTTCCGCTGCGCTTGATCGGGGACTTCAATGCCCTTCTGCACCAAGGGGAGAAGCTGGGTGGCCGCCCGGTTCCGGATTCTATACTCTATGATTTCTAGAGATGCCTCATGCTTGCGGGGCTGCGAGGTTTGTCTCGATCAGGCTGCATCTGGACTTGGCACAACAAAGCAACTCATAATAGGGTTGCTTGTCAGCTTGATCGAGCCCTGGGCAATGGGAAATGGTTCCGTCACTTCCCCAACACTTCAGCTGAGGGTCTGGCAGCTGGAACGAGCGATCACTCCCCCATCAGGGTTGGCTTTACTGCTCGGTCTATTGGGAAGTCTCGGTCGTTCAGGTACAACAACAATTGGTATCTCTCGGAGGGCTACCTAGCGGCTGTCGCTGAGGGGCTCTCTAGTGGTCAGGAGGGGACGGCTCAATTCCGTTTGGTTCGTCGTCTAAAGGCCACGAAGTGAGCCCTTAGGAGTTGGGTGAAGGGGCTACCCAAGTCCATATTAGAAGACAAGGAGGTGGAGTTACGTACCTTACAGCAGGATATGTAGACTGACATGCTTAATGGGTGTCACGACCCGCTCCCGAATAACCGGATACGAGTCGGACACGCCCAGCCTTTGTCATAGAATAACAAAGTAAGCTATACCATTCTAGGAAAACTAAACAGATATCAAGACAAGAATGAAACACAACATCATAAAATGTATCCCAGAGTAAAGTACAATATCAGAATTTATTACATTCCAAAATGACAGAAAGTCTACTAGTCTCAATACATGGAAATAATAGGAAACTAAGGGAATCTCTAGGCTTCTGCAGCCTCTAAGTCATGAGCTACACCAGCTAGCTCTCCTGCATCAATAGGTTCCTCGCCATAGAATGTGTCACATAAAGCCTCCAACTCACCTGCAACATATCCTATTCAGGAGCGGAGCAAAGTATATCCAAAGAAATGAACATGTACATCGTGGCATGAATCAAGAAAACAGGAATAATGTAAAGTACAGGAAATGATAACAAGACATGAACTGAATAGGAATACTGAAAGTAAAACAGGGAAACATGGTAAGAGTCCTGAACATGAAATACAACCTGAATCATGAAATACAAACTGAACATGAAATACAGCCTGAACATGAAATACAACCATGAAATCCTGAAATACAATACTGAATCCTGACATGTGCAATATTTGAAATACTTCTAGAGTGTGATCGGCTTGGGTAGATGCAATGATAATGAAATGGTACGGCTTTGGCCCCGCGTGCACGGTGCGGGACCCAAGCTATTCACATGAGTAGTAACAGGGTTTGATCACATCTCTATAGTATTTCCCCTCCCAGACATAATGAAACATGGAACATGAAATGAGACAATGTCGTGATATATCGTATCATCAAGAGATACAAGAAAGGATAATGAAGACATGAGAAATGAACAATTCAGAGGAGTATACTTGCCTGTCTCCGGGTGATCGAGAAAAGGTAGTAAAGCTGGAATTCCTCCTGTTATGAATTTACAATTTGATAAGTCTATAATGTAGGAAAATACTTCTAGTCTAAAAGATCACTATAACAACTTATTTTTACATCAAACTTATCTATACATAAACTATAAATTACCATTTATACTACCACTCTAATGTTTCAAGTATAAGGTAACCTATCTATCTATCTATCTACACTCTTGTGTTCCATAAAGTCACTCCTATGCACATAATTGGTTTCAGGTATGGTGGTTGATATCCACCTTAGTTCCAGGGCTTGTTCAGTCCTTATTTGGACTTAAACTCTAGTCTAGAATCAGGACTATTAATGACTAAAAACCTTCCATTTATGGACCTAAAATTGAAGGTTCAAACATGGGACATTTAGTTGGTATGGCAGGACATAGCTAGTCCAGAACACGGGTTTAACCTATCAGTCCTAAATACAATATTCTGAATTTGATATTCAGAGACAACCACCCCATCTTCTATTGCCCTTACTCACAGAACCTACTTAAACACCCCAGCCTTTTAAACATTCCAGTCCTAATTAGCAGGACAGTTGAACCTGCCAATACTTCAACTTATACATACAGTGAAACCCACATTTTTCCCAGTGACTCTCTACTACTGCAATCCATATCCTGGATTAACAGTCCACCACATTTCCTACTGCAATCCTGCTAACAGTGGTCAATACCCTGGCAGTACAGGGATTACCAGATTGGTTCCCAGTCAGCCTAAATACCCACTGAACTCCCAATTCAACTGGCTTTACTCATGTATTCAGGGACTCATAAGGACAGGGTCTTCCTGTACTCGAGAATGTTACCAACATACACTCCAACTCCCTTTCAATTAACCAATCAATATTTAAGATAAGGATAGATCATAGGAAATAGGCAAGGGACCCTTTAAAGTGAAACACTCATCCAACCCAAACTAGATCGAGAACCAGTTCACATACTCCTACCACTGGTTCAGTCTGAGAAGGTTGAGTCATGATGAACATTTATCTAAACCACAGATAACACAAGGTTCCAACAATGCTAGCTGATTCAAAAAAACAGGGGATAATAATCCCAAACCGAGGTAGGACAACCATTTCAGAGTCTAGATTGACAATTTCAGAGGTTGGACATAACTATACAACCCAGATTAAAGCTTAGTATAAACCCTTAATGATCAAGCACATTGAAATTAGGATAAGGATTACTATGCACATATCCTCTCTGAACATGGTCTCAGAAATCAGAACAACCCTTCTGTAAACTAACATTTTCTAATAACATTCAAAACAAGGTTCTTAGAATGTTCATGAATCTCTTATAGAACCCAGCACTGTCAACAGTTCATGCTCACTAGACTGAATCATGACACATGCAATCTCAGATTCATTCTACTGCATTTGAAGTCTCAAGAGTTAATATATTGCAATGAGACTCTTTAGTTAAACAACCAACCAATTCCCTTTATCTCAGTCTCAAAACCTGATTTGACTCAGGTTACCAGTTCGAAATACCAAGCCAACTTCTACTTAAACCTTAGTTGGGACATCAGTCATGGGACATTGCTTCTCAGTCTTAACATGACTGATATCAACTTAGTCTTCCATAGGTATCATTCTTTCCTATACATTAATGAGGCACCTATTCCCAGATTCAGTTGGCAAAGACTGTTACCATCAGTCTTCAATATTAGGCTGATGCAACCCATCTGCAAATTGCAGTGATAAATAGGAATCAAACCTAGGCTCACACGAACCAGTGACAACCCAATGTGTAGTTCAGGCTCCCAACCTGAGGTTACAAAATCAAGTTTTAATCTATCATTATTGATTTCCAGTTCTCTTAATGTGGGCTACTAAATCTATTAGTTAATCACTTAGCTATACTTCACCAGTTAAAAAATCATCCTACAATGTACAACAAAGCAAAACATATCCTGAAATAAAACACATGCTACCAGTGATTACTTCACTGCTCAGGACTCAATTCAACAACTGAGAAATAGAATTTCACAGATAACAAGTACTAGATTCTATGATACCTGAGCCTATATTTCAGAATTTTGTAAAAAGAAGAGTACCAATACCTGAAATATCGAATTGTACCCACAATTGCCAACCACAACGATCGTATCCGATAAGTTCCCACTCGGATCCAAGAGTGAACAAAGCCTGATTAAGCAGTGCATCAAACACGTGGTAGTCAGAGATAGCAGGGTAATTCCTGAGTTCTCTTCTACAAATTGAATTTCAGAGAACTCCAGATATCTACTAAACAATCTAAAACAAACCCCTCAAAACTATAGATCCTTAGAGAGGAAAATAAGAACTCCTCATGAATCACAAATTCAAGCAATCCAATTTCAAGGGAGAGATCAGGAACGAATCACTCACCTTCCCAAGTTGTAGATCCAACAGCTACAAGTGCTGATCCGATCTCACAAATCGATTGATTAGAACAAGTGATCAGGCTAGAAGGTTCTCTGATTGGAATGAGGATCGATCAACTACGCATACGGATTCACCAGTTACTATGAGAGTTTAATAATTTACAAAATCACAGAACATAATTCGAGATCTTTGAATTGAATTTACACTCACCGATCCGAATTTGTAGGAAGAAAGATGATCGGTTGATCCAGAAATCAAAAGGTCCCTATTATGAATTGCACAATGAGAAGGAAACGATCAACTAGTGATCAACGTTCATTCAGAAATTCTAAAATTCCGCAATCACAAGATTCGAAACTCACCACAGCTAGTCTTCACGTCGAGTCGTCCAACGTCGGTGATCACTGCAGCCATGGCCGTTCCTCCTTCTTCCTCAGCCTTCTTCTTCTTCTTCTTCTTCTTCTTCTTCTTCTTCTTCTTCTTCCTCCGGTTTAGAATTGGAACAAATGGGTGGAGCTCTGCTCTGAGGAGACTTGGGAAGGAAGAAAAGTTTCTAGATCTGAGGGGAATGAGAAAGAATGAGGGTGATGGCTGCTTAAATAGGTGGTTAGAAAAGGGTGGGAAAGGAATTTGGCGTGTCTATTCTGTTACTCCACATGGTCGAGGTGGTGGGGTGTAATGGCAGTTTGAAATTTGAAAACCTAAAGGAATGAAACAGCAGAGAAAGATAAAGAAACAAAGTAACTTAAAAGAACCCTTGTAGTTCTTTTGAGTAGAATAGCCCTGGGCTTTTTCTACCAGGCCAATGAAATGGGCTGGTGTCCAGCCCATTGATATATTTGATTTGGACAATTATTTTAAGAAAACAATTGGAAGGGATTCAAAGAAAAGAAGTAAATTTATTCAGCCCACAATATTTAAGGTGTTTAACAATTTTAAATTGTTAAACAAAAATAAAATAAGGCTAAAAAGATTTAAATTTTTTTTTTTTAGATAGTGGAGTTACAAATCCCTCCCCCTTGAAAAATTTTGCCCTCGAAATTGGAATGTAGACACAGATCATCAAGAATAGTGAATCTAAATGAGTTGTTTATTGAATTCAAAATATATGAAATACAAAACACTCAAGTGAACAAACTAGGATATCGCTCACGCATCTTGTCCTCACGCTCCCATGTGGACTCTCCCGGAGAGTGGTGTCTCCACATGACAGGGACAAGAGGAATGGTCTGGTTCCGCAGTCGCTTCTCCCTCCGGTCCAAGATCTCTACTGGCTGCTCCTCGTAGGTCAAGCTCGGGCCCACCTCCAGCTCAGAATAGTCCACCACATGGCTCGGGTCTGGAATGTAACGTCGAAGCTTAGATACATGGAAGACGCTGTGTACTCCCTCCAAGCTAGCTGGAAGCGCTAGTCGATACGCCACCTCGCCAATCCGTGCTGTCACCTCGAAAGGCCCAATGTACCTCGGACTGAGCTTCCCGCCTCTGTCGAACCGAATGACGCCTCTGGTCGGTGAGATCTTCAGGAACACTCTATCGCCAGCTGCGAACTCCAATGGCCGTCTGCTGCTGTCCGTCCATTGCTTCTGCCGATCCTGCGCAACTCTGAGACGATCCCTGATCAGTCTGATCTTCTCAGCTGAATCTACCACCATCTCTGGCCCAAGCAAAGCTCTCTCGCCAACGTCGTCCCAAGATAGCGGCATACGGCATCTCCGTCCATACAGTGCCTCGAACGGGGTCATCTCGATGCTAGCCTGATAACTGTTGTTATAGGCAAACTCCACAAGGTAAAAATGGTCCTCCTACGAACCGTCGAAGTCGAGTGCACAAACCCGTAGCATGTCCTCCAGTGTCTGAATCATCCTCTCGGACTGTCCATCCATCTGTGGATGATAGGCTGTGCTGAACTTCAGCTGTGATCCCAAGCTCATCTGTAGACTCCTCCAGAAGTGCGATGTGAAGCGGCTGTCTCGATCTGAAACGATGCTAACCGGCACTCCGTGAATCCTCATGATCTGATGCATGTAGAGGTCTGCAAGCTTCTCGGTCGACAACCCTACCTTGAACGGAATGAAATGAGCAGACTTCGTCAGTCTGTCCACGATCACCCAAATAACGTCCTTGCCACTGGGAGTACGCGGTAATCCAGAGACGAAGTCCATGGTAATGTGCTCCCACTTCCATTCCGGAATAGGTAAAGGCTGGAGTAGTCCCGCTGGTCTCTGGCACTCCGTCTTGACTTGCTGGCACACAAGGCATCTGGAAACAAATCTGGCGACCTCTCTCTTCATCCCATACCACCAAACATACTCTCACAAATCCTTGTACATCTTGGTAGACCCAGGATGTATAGAATACTGCAACTGGTGGGCCTCCTGCATCACCTCCTTCCGCAAGTCCTTGGGCACACACAGCTGGCTCCCGTGCCTCAAGGATCCGTCCTCCGTAATGGTGAAGTCGTCGAGCAGACCTAACTCTGCCTGAGCTCTAAGACATTGGATTCCCTCATCAAGCAGCTGGGCCTCCTTGATCTTCTCTAGCAACCCCGACTGTATCTGCATATGCATCATCTGACCTCCATACCCTGGGAGAACAATCTCAATCCCAAGGCTCTCCAGATCCTCCAAGAGATGCCGGTCCATGGTGAGAAACATAGCAATAGGATATCGACTGAGAGCATCTGCAACCACATTCGCCTTTCCAGGGTGGTACTGCAGACTGATATCAAAGTCCTTCATGAGTTCCAGCCATCTGCACTGCCTCATATTCAGCTCCTTCTGAGTAAAGACATACTTCAGGCTTTTGTGGTCCGTGAAGATGTCCACTCGCTCTCCATACAGGTAATGCTTCCACAGTTTCAAGGCAAATATGACTGCTGTAAGCTCCAAGTCATGTGTAGGATAATTCTTCTCATGGGGCCTCAACTGTCTAGAAGCATAAGCTATAACCTTCTTGTTCTGCTCAAGCACACATCCCAAACCCTTCCCTGAAGCATCGCTGTAGATGACAAATCCTTCTGATCCTGACGGCAAAGCTAGAACTGGAGCTGTTGTGAGTCTTCTCTTCAATTCTTCAAATGCTGACTGGCAGGCGTCGCTCCAGATGAACTCCTCGTCCTTCCGCGTAAGCTTCGTCATAGGCTCTGCTATCCTGACGAAGTCCTTCACGAACTTCCTGTAGTATCCTGCTAGCCCCAGGAAACTACGAATCTCAGCTACTGATATATCGGAGGTGCCCAAGCTTCTACTGCTTCAATCTTCTTGGGATCTACAGAAATCCCCTCTCCTGTCACCACATGCCCTAAAAACTCCACCCGGTCCAAGAAAAACTCACATTTCGAGAGTTTTCCGTACAGCTTCTCCTTCCGCAGTATTTCTAACACAATCCGCAGGTGCTCCACATGCTCCTCCTCCGTCTTCGAATAAATCAGAATGTCGTCAATGAAGACCACGACAAACTTGTCCAGATACTTGTGAAAAACTTTATTCATCAAGTTCATAAAAACTGCGGGGGCATTGGTGAGTCCGAACGGCATCACTAAGAACTCATACTGGCCGTATCGAGTGTTGAAGGCTGTCTTCAGAATATCCTGCTCCCGAACCTTCATCTGGTGATACCCTGACCGAAGGTCAATCTTAGAAAAGACCCTCGCTCCGCTCAGCTGATCAAACAGCTCATCAATCTGCGGCAAAGGGTACCTATTCTTGATGGTGATGTTGTTGAGTGCACGGTAATCAATGCACATCCTCACCATCCCATCCTTCTTGGGCACGAAAAGTACTGGTGCTCCCCAGGGTGAAGCACTAGACCGAATGAAACCCTTGCCCTCCAGCTCATCAATCTGAGCCTTCAACTCTGCAGCTTCCTTCGGGTTGATCTTGTAACAATGCTGGGACTTCGGCGCTGATCCGGGCACTAGGTCGATGCTGAACTCCACGTCTCGATCTGGCGGCAATCCTGGCAATTCCTATGGGAAGACGTCGAGATACTCTGCAATCAGCGGATGCGGCAACTCCTGGTCTTCTGCAACTGCTCCGAAGTAGACTCCCTCTGGCCTCTCTGTAACTCGTCTGCTGATCTCGAACTGTGGAAGTCCTGGCGGGCTGAAAGTCACCTTCCCCTCATGGCAGTCTATTACAGCAAACTGCTCGCTCATCCAGTCGATGCCGAGGACTACGTCGAATCCGGGCAATGGCATCACCAGAAGTCGAGCCCTAAGTTCTCGTCCAGCTATAGTGATAGGGCAATCCACCATCTCACTGACTGGCACAATCCCACCTCCTGTCATAATCTGACAGTTCCTCCTAATGGGCTTGGGTGTGAAGTCGTGTCTATGCAGAAACTTATATGATACAAAGCTATGTGTGGCTCCAGAATCAAATAAGGCAATGGCAGGAAATGAATAAATGCTGTGATGACATCTGGAGCTGCCTCCTCCTCAACTGCGGCCAAGACGTAAGTACGTCCCTGCTGTGCTCCTCTCCTCTGCTGCTGCTGGTGCTGTGCAAACCTCTGCTGCTGGGGTGGTAGAGGTCCTCCTCTCTGGGGTACAAGTAATGCTCTGGGTGGTGCAGGCGGTGGTCCTCCAGCTCCTCGGGATCCTCCTGCTAGTCTGGCTGTAGCCTGAGCGCAGTCCCTCATCTGATGTGCATCTGATCCGCAGAAGAGGCAAAGTTCGAGCCTCTTGCGACAAACCTCCACGTGGTGTCCCGATCGATGGCAATATGTGCAAGTGATCCCCTGCTGCCTCTGATATTGAGCTGCTGGAACCCTGGCAGGACGATGCTGAACTGCTGCCTGCTGATGCTACCTCGCCGGAGTCTGTATCTGCACCCTCTTCGCTGGCTCTTGGTAACTGCTGCTGCCGACGTCCCTATCTCTCTTGGACCTCGGGTCCATCTCCTTCTCGACTGCCTGGACGATCTTAAGGATGCTAGTGTAGGTAGTCGCCTGGCTAATAGCTACTGCATGCCGTAGCTCCCTGTTCAGACCCTTCTTGAATCTCCAGGCCCTGTCCTCTGGATCTCTAACGAGGCTCTCAGCGAATCGGCTGAGTCTGGTGAACTCCGAAGTGTACTCCGCGACCGTCATAGTCCCCTGCTGTAGCACTTCGAACTGCATCCTCAGCTCATCCCTCTCCACCTCTGGATAGAACTTCTCCTTGAACAGTGTTTTGAAAACTGTCCAAGATACATGGGGCTCCGTCAACTGGGGCTCCTTCCGGTACCATGTCCTCGCCAAGTCGAAGAGTCGCATGCTGGCCACCTCCACCTTCGTGTCATCTGGAATGTTCACCAACCTCAAGGTCCTCTATGCATTCTCTAGCCACTCGTCTGCATAGAGAATCCCCTCGTTGCCCCAGAAGTCTAGCGGGCAGAGGTTCTGGTACTCCTTCGCCGTCCCTGGTCTCGGTCCTCGTGGTGCTGGAGGTGCGACTGGTGCTGGTGCTGCCGGCTCTCTGGTCCTCAGCGCGTCGATGACAGTCGCTCTGAACTGCACTACCTGATGGTTTTGGGCCTCCAGAAAGTGCTGAAACATCGCCATCACCTGGTTGCCGTCAAATGTCATCGTCGGTGGCAGTGCTGGAAAGATAGGAGGTGCTAGCGGAAGCTGATCTGCCTGGACATCTGGTGCGGCCTGCTCCGTACCGCCTGCAACTCCAGAACCGCCTGCAACTCCAGTCTGATCTGCGGTCTTCCTTGTGGCAACCATCCTGCATAAAAAGAAAACTTCGTTGAACGACAAATCCTAAAACCTAATAAATAATGTTTTTATAATAATCAATGCAACTGAAAACATGATATACCCTTAATTCCCGATTTTCCTATACTGTATTCAAGTTTCCCTAGTGAAATCAAGCCCCCCAATAGTACACTAAGACCTAGGTACCATTAGGCTAGACCTGCATGGGCCACCACTAAAAACATGTTACGACCCGCTCCTGAATAACCGGATACGAGTCGGACACGCCCAGCCTTTGTCATAGAATAACAAAGTAAGCTGTACCATTCTAGGGAAACTAAACAGATATCAAGACAAGAATGAAACACAGCATCTATAAAATGTATCCCAGAGTAAAGTACAATATCAAAATTCATTACATTCCAGAATGACAGAAAGTCTACTAGTCTCAATACATGGAAATAATAGGAAACTAAGGGAATCTCTAGGCTTCTGCAGCCTCTAAGTTATGAGCTGCACCAGCTAGCTCTCCTGCATCAATAGGTTCCTCGCCATAGAATGTGTCACATAAAGCCTCCAACTCACCTGCAACATATCCTATTCAGGAGCGGAGCAAAGTATATCCAAAGAAATGAACATGTACATCATGGCATGAATCAAGAAAACAGGAATAATATAAAGTACAGGAAATGAGAACAAGACATGAACTGAATAGGAATACTGAAAGTAAAACAGGGAAACATGGTAAGAGTCCTGAACATAAAATACAACCTGAATCATGAAATACAAACTGAACATGAAATACAGCCTGAACATGAAATACAACCATGAAATCCTGAAATACAATACTGAATCCTGACATGTGCAATATTTGAAATACTTCTAGAGTGTGATCGGCTTGGGTAGATGTAATGATAATGAAATGGTATGGCTTTGGCCCCGTATGCACGGTGCGGGACCCAAGCTATTCACATGAGTAGTAACAGGGTTTGATCACATCTCTATAGTATTTCCCCTCCCAGACACAATGAAACATGGAACATGAAATGAGACAATGTCGTGATATATCGTGTCATCAAGAGATACAAGAAAGGATAATGAAGACATGAGAAATGAACAATTCAGAGGAGTATACTTGCCTATCTCTGGGTGATCGAGAAAAGGTAGTAAAGCTGGGATTCCTCCTGTTATGAATTTACAATTTGATAAGTCTATAATGTAGGAAAATACTTCTAGTCTAAAAGATCACTATAACAACTTATTTTTACATCAAACTTATCTATACATAAACTATAAATTACCATTTATACTACCACTCTAATGTTTCAAGTATAAGGTAACCTATCTATCTATCTATCTACACTCTTGTGTTCCATAAAGTCACTCCTATGCACATAATTGGTTTCAGGTATGGTGGTTGATATCCACCTTAGTTCCAGGGCTTGTTCAGTCCTTATTTGGACTTAAACTCTAGTCTAGAATCAGGACTATTAATGACTAAAAACCTTCCATTCATGGACCTAAAATTGAAGGTTCAAACATGGGACATTTAGTTGGTATGGCAGGACATAGCTAGTCCAGAACAGGGGTTTAACCTATCAGTCCTAAATACAATATTCTGAATTTGATATTCAGAGACAACCACCCCATCTTCTATTGCTCTTACTCACAGAACCTACTTAAACACCCCAGCCTTTTAAACATTCCAGTCCTAATTAGCAGGACAGTTGAACCTGCCAATACTTCAACTTATACATATAGTGAAACCCACATTTTTCCCAGTGACTCTCTACTACTGCAATCCATATCCTGGATTAACAGTCTACCACATTTCCTACTGCAATCCTGCTAACAGTGGTCAATACCCTGGCAGTACAGGGATTACCAGATTGGTTCCCAGTCAGCCTAAATACCTACTGAACTCCCAATTCAACTGGCTTTACTTATGTAATCAGGGACTCATAAGGACAGGGTCTTCCTGTACTCGAGAATGTTACCAACATACACTCCAACTCTCTTTCAAATAACCAATCAATATTTAAGATAATGATAGATCATAGGAAATAGGCAAGGGACCCTTTAAAGTGAAACACTCATCCAACCCAAACTAGATCGAGAACCAGTTCACATACTCCTACCACTAGTTCAGTCTTAGAAGGTTGAGTCATGATGAACATTTATCTAAACCACAGATAACACAAGGTTCCAACAATGCTGATTCAGAAAAACAGGGGATAATAATCCCAAACTGAGGTAGGACAACCATTTCAGAGTCTAGATTGACAATTTCAGAGGTTGGACATAACTATACAACCCAGATTAAAGCTTAGTATAAACCCTTAATGATCAAGCACATTGAAATTAGGATAAGGATTACTATGCACATATCCTCTCTGAACATGGTCTCAGAAATCAGAACAACCCTTCTGTAAACTAACATTTTCTAATAACATTCAAAACAAGGTTCTTAGAATGTTCATGAATCTCTTATAGAACCCAGCACTGTCAACAGTTCATGCTCACTAGACTGAATCATGACACATGCAATCTCAGATTCATTCTACTGCATATGAAGTCTCAAAAGTTAATATATTGCAATGAGACTCTTTAGTTAAACAACCAACCAATTCCCTTTATCTCAGTCTCAAAACCTGATTTGACTCAGGTTACCAGTTCAAAATACCAAGCCAACTTCTACTTAAACCTTAGTTGGGACATCAGTCATGGGACATTGCTTCTCAGTCTTAACATGACTGATATCAACTTAGTCTTCCCTAGGTATCATTCCTTCCTATACATTAATGAGGCACCTATTCCCAGATTCAGTTGGCAAAGACTGTTACCATCAGTCTTCAATATTAGGCTGATGCAACCCATCTGCAAATTGCAGTAATAAATAGGAATCAAACCTAGGCTCACACGAACCAGTGACAACCCAATGTGTAGTTCAGGCTCCCAACCTGAGGTTACAAAATCAAGTTTTAATCTATTATTATTGATTTCCAGTTCTCTTAATGTGGGCTACTAAATCTATTAGTTAATCACTTAGCTACACTTCACCAGTTCAAAAATCATCCTATAATGTACAACAAAGCAAAACATATCCTGAAATAAAACACATGCTACCAGTGATTACTTCACTGCTCAGGACTCAATTCAACAACTGAGAAATAGAATTTCACATATAACAAGTACTAGATTCTATGATACCTGAGCCTATATTTCAGAATTTTGTAAAAAGAAGAGTACCAATACCTGAAATATCGAATTGTACCCACAATTGCCAACCACAACGATCGTATCCGATAAGTTCCCACTCGGATCCAAGAGTGAACAAAGCCTGATTAAGCAGTGCATCAAACACGTGGTAGTCAGAGATAGCAGGGTAATTCCTGAGTTCTCTTCTACAAATTGAATTTCAGAGAACTCCAGATATCTACTAAACAATCTAAAACAAACCCCTCAAAACTATAGATCCTTAGAGAGGAAAATAAGAACTCCTCATGAATCACAAATTCAAGCAATCCAATTTCAAGGGAGAGATCAGGAACGAATCACTCACCTTCCCAAGTTGTAGATCCAACAGCTACAAGTGCTGATCCGATCTCACAAATCGATTGATTAGAACAAGTGATCAGGCTAGAAGGTTCTCTGATTGGAACGAGGATCGATCAACTACGCATACGGATTCACCAGTTACTAGGAGAGTTTAATAATTTACAAAATCACAGAACATAATTCGAGATCTTAGAATTAAATTTACACTCACCGATCCGAATTTTTAGGAAGAAAGATGATCAGTTGATCCAGAAATCAAAAGGTCCCTATTATGAATTGCACAATGAGAAGGAAACGATCAACTAGTGATCAACGTTCATTCAGAAATTCCAAAATTTCGCAATCGCAAGATTCGAAACTCACCACAGCTAGTCTTCACGTCGAGTCGTCCAACGTCGGTGATCACTGCAGCCATGGCCGTTCCTCCTTCTTCCTCAGCCTTCTTCTTCTTCTTCTTCTTCTTCTTCCTCCGGTTTAGAATTGGAACAAATGGGTGGAGCTCTACTCTGAGGAGACTTGGGAAGGAAGAGAAGTTTCTAGATCTGAGGGGAATGGAAAAGAATGAGGGTGATGGCTGCTTAAATAGGTGGTTAGAAGAGGGTGGGAAAGGAATTTGGCGCGCCTATTCTGTTACTCCACATGGTCGAGGTGGTGGGGGTGTAATGGCAGTTTGAAATTTAAAAACCTAAAGGAATAAAACAGCAGAGAAGGATAAAGAAACAAAGTAACTTAAAAGAACCCTTGTAGTTCTTTTGAGTAGAATAGCCCTGGGCTTTTTCTACCAGGCCAATGAAATGGGCTTGTGTCCAGTCCATTGATTTATTTGATTTGGACAATTGTTTTAAGAAAACAATTGGAAGGGATTCAAAGAAAAGAAGTAAATTTATTCAGCCCACAATATTTAAGGTGTTTAACAATTTTAAATTGTTAAACAAAAATAAAATAAGGCAAAAAAGATTTAAATTTTTTTTTTTAGATAATGGAGTTACAAATCTCTCCTCCTTGAAAAATTTCGCCCTCGAAATTGGAATGTAGACACAGATCATCAAGAATAGTGAATCTAAATGAGTTGTTTATTGAATTCAAAATATATGAAATACAAAACACTCAAGTGAACAAACTAGGATATCGCTGACGCATCTCGTCCTCACGCTCCCATGTGGACTCTCCCGGAGAGTGGTGTCTCCACATGACATGAACAAGAGGAATGGTCTGGTTCCGCAGTCGCTTCTTCCTCCGGTCCAAGATCTCTACTGGCTGCTCCTTGTAGGTCAAGCTCGGGCCCACCTCCAGCTCAGAATAGTCCACCACATGGCTCGGGTCTGGAATGTAACGTCAAAGCTGAGATACATGGAAGACGCTGTGTACTCCCTCGAAGCTAGCTGGAAGCGCTAGTCGATACGCCACCTCGCCAATCCGTGCTGTCACCTCGAAAGGCCCGATATACCTCGGACTGAGCTTCCCGCCTCTGCCGAACCGAATGACGTCTCTGGTCGGTGAGATCTTCAGTAACACTCTATCGCCAGCTGCGAACTCCAATGGTCGTCTGCTGCTGTCCGCCCAGTGCTTCTGCCGATCCTGCGCAACTCTGAGACGATCCCTGATCAGTCTGATCTTCTCAGCTGAATCTACCACCATCTCTGGCCCAAGTAAAGCTCTCTCGCCAACGTTGTCCCAAGATAGCGGCGTGCGGCATCTCCGTCCATATAGTGCACGGTAATCAATGTACATCCTCACCGTCCTATCCTTCTTGGGCACGAAAAGTACTGGTGCTCCCCAGGGTGAAGCACTAGACCGAATGAAACCCTTGCCCTCCAGCTCATCAATCTGAGCCTTCAACTCTGCAGCTTCCTTCGGGTTGATCTTGTAACAATACTGGGACTTCGGTGCTGATCCGGGCACTAGGTCGATGCTGAACTCCACGTCTCGATCTGGCAGCAATCTTGGCAATTCCTCGGGAAAGACGTCGAGATACTCTGCAATCAGCGGATGTGGCAACTCCTGGTCTTCTGCAACTGCTCCTAAGTAGACTCCTTCTGGCCTCTCTGCAACTCGTCTGCTGATCTCGAACTGTGGAAGTCCTGGCGGGCTGAAAGTCACCTTTCTCTCATGGCAGTCTATTACAGCAAACTGCTCGCTCATCCAGTCGATGCCGAGGACTACGTCGAATCCGGGCAATGGCATCACCAGAAGTCGAGCCCTAAGTTCTCGTCCAGCTATAGTGATAGGGCAATCCACCATCTCACTGACTGGCACAATCCCACCTCCTGTCATAATCTGACAGTTCCTCCTAGTGGGCTTGGGTGTGAAGCCGTGTCTATGCAGAAACTCATATGATACAAAGCTATGTGTGGCTCCAGAATCAAATAAGGCAATGGCAGGAAATGAATAAATGATAACAGAACCTGTGATGACATCTGGAGCTGCCTCCTCCTCAACTGCGGCCAAGACGTAAGCACGTCCCTGCTGTGCTCCTCCCCTCTGCTGCTGCTGGTGCTGTGCAAACCTCTGCTGCTGGGGTGGTAGAGGTCCTCCTCTCTGGGGTACAGGTAATGCTCTGGGTGGTATAGGCGGTGGTCCTTATGGAGCGACATCTCCCGTATTTTATCTGTTGCTGACTTATCTTGCCTTCCGCTGCTCTTGATCGGGGACTTCAATGCCCTTCTGTACCAAGGGGAGAAGCTGGGTGGCCGTCCGGTTCCGGATTCTATACTCTATGATTTCTAGAGATGCCTCATGCTTGCGGGGCTGCGAGGTTTGTCTCGATCAGGCTGCATCTGGACTTGGCACAACAAAGCAACTCATAATAGGGTTGCTTGTCAGCTTGATCGAGCCCTGGGCAATGGGGAATGGTTCCGTCACTTCCCCAACACTTCAGCTGAGGGTCTGGCAGCTGGGACGAGCGATCACTCCCCCATCAGGGTTGGCTTTACTGCTCGGTCTATTGGGAAGTCCCGGCCGTTCAGGTACAACAATAGTTGGTATCTCTCGGAGGGCTACCTAGCGGCTGTCGCTGAGGGGCTCTTTAGTGGTCAGGAGGAGACGGCTCAATTCCGTTTGGTTCGTCGTCTAAAGGCCACGAAGAGAGCCCTTAGGAGTTGGGTGAAGGGGCTTCCCAAGTCCACATTAGAAGACAAGGAGGTGGAGTTGCGTACCTTACAGCAGGATATGCAGACTGACATGCTTAATGGGGACCTGGCGGCTAGAGAGAAGGAGCTGATTGGCGAAGTCAACATCCTGAGGCTGCAGAAAGAGATTAGCTCGGCCCAGCGAACCAAGTGCCCCTGGCTGAAGGATGGTGACCGGTGCTCCAAGTTCTTCTATGATGTGATCCGGACTAGGCAGAATAGGAATCACATTTCCCAGCTTCTTGATGTTGATGGCACTCTGGTGGGGACGCCGGCTGAGATCCAGGGCGAGGCTGTCAGGTACTACTCCGAGTTGTATTTCCAGACTGATTACCTTTCTGTGTTTCTAGAGGTTGTGACGAAGAGATTGGTGACACCATTTGGCAATAGTATCCTGCTTGCTCCTGTTTTATTGGAGGAGGTGGAGCAATTGTCAAGGGGGCGGACCCCAACAAGGCCCCTGGTCCGGATGGCTTCAGCAGCGGTTTTTTTAAAAGGCATTGGGACTTTCTGAAGCACCAGGTGGTGGAGGTGGTTCAGGAATTCTTCACCACAGGGAAGCTTCTGAAGAAACTGAATCACACCTTCCTGACCTTGGTGCCGAAGAAGGAGGAAGCGACAGCACTGGCAGATTTTCGTCCTATTGCGTGTTGTAATTATCTTTATAAGATAATTACACACCTTATGTGCCGACGGATGGAGAGGATTATGTAGGAATTGGTTTCCCCGAATCAGGCTGTTTTCATCAAGGGGAGGTCGATCGCTGAGCACAGCCTCCTGGCTCATGAGATGTGAGGGGTTTTAGCAAACCCGGAGGGAAGAAAGCTTGTGTTAAACTGGATCTGAGGAAGGCGTATGATATGGTCAATCGGGACTTCCTCTGTCATCTTATGTTGGCTATTGGATTCGCTGAGCACTGGGTTGCGATGATTCGGGAGTGCATTACGTCTCCTACTTTCTCTGTGCTCATCCAGGGTGTTCCTTATAGGTATTTCCAGAGCAACCGTGGGCTTAGGCTGTCACGCCCCAGAACCAGAATATTGGGGAGCGGGGGCGAACATAGCCAGCTACGTATATAGAAATGAAGTCCATCTCGTTATACGGTCACGGCTGTCTAGATATGAGGGTTTACTACAAGCCAACAGTCTCTTAAGGCCAAGCCTACTGTCTCAATCTCAACAAATAATATAATCACAAGATGTTTGACCACCAAATATACAATAAAAGGCGTCCCAAATATTACATATCAGCTGATCATGAAGCTAGCCGTACAAAATGCTAGGACTAGCAAGAGTTAAGTCATACATGATCAACCCTAGAAATTGTCAATCATATTTACAGCTCGTAGGCAGACAGTAAGTAAATGTACATCGAGCTAACAGGTGCTCGTCGGCTAAACGCCTCAAAAGAATAAATTTACAATAGAGTGAGCAAAACAAAATGGAAAACCCACTCGTAGCCCGGGTTCCTTCTAGTCGCCACCATCGGGCTGGAGGTTCGGTAGATCCTCGGGAGCTGCTCCGAAATCTGGCCACACAAAACCAGCTGGGTCAACCCCAGAAAGAGCAAGTGCCACAAAGGAGGCCACGAAATAAGAACAAAAGCCAGCATATCAGAACATAAGAAAATAAAAGAAAAGTACAAGTAATAAAGAGCACGTCAGGGCAATAAACGACTAGGGACGTGGACCCATTCTAGAAACCAGATTACAACCCGTAAACCAAACAAGGACTGGGGTTGTAACCCTTCGCCTGAATATCTCCTTGTCCCTACCCAATTATTGTTAAAGCAAGTAAAACAATCACGTTCAGGAGTACCAGGGTACAGGGACTAGACAAGACTTAGACAGGGCTAGACATCATCCATTCATAAGCGGCCAAGCAAAATACTACGGCTTACTACTTTAACTAACTAGGGTTATCACAAGCCTTAATTACTAACAAGATACAAGTGAGAATTTCCCAGCCCCAAGCCCTGCAGACTATCCAGTTATCCTTTCGCGGGTTGAGAGTATGGTTGGGTACATCGCCCCGGAGACGATATACCCTTAGGTGACTTAGAGGGTGCAACACATGACAGTGCACTGGAAATGTGCTCTACTCATCGACAAGCTACAAGTCCAATTGAGAGCGCCCAGATAACGAGATTGCCTGTGACTGGAAATTCTCCATGAACTATAGTTTGATCTAATCATTAGCCTAATCCAGATTCAGTGTAAATCCCTGACAGTGGGAACCAGGGAGTCACGTCCTAGACATGACGCAAGACAAGACAGGTGGATTGCACAAGCAAGCAAGCAGGAACACCCACGGTGTCAAGTTGATTATACGAGTCAAGTTAGCCGTCGCAACAGCATCAAGATAGATCATGTCAGGGTACTTGTCAGGAGTGCGCCACGACGGGCCGCTATCATGTCAGGTTGGTCATGTCAGGAGTGCACCACTAGGGGTCACTGTCGTGTTATGCTAGTTTCTTGTCATACCATGCCATGTACAATAGTCATTCCTAACATATTAAGTAAAATCAAGTTCATGACAAAAGGCGTAAGGATATGAAATGGGCGTAAAATATCTAATAAAATATCAATATTCAGGGCTATAGAAGAGCCAAGCTTAAGAAAAAATAAAACCAAATCTCCATGATTGGATAGATTGTACAAGGGTCCCTGGGGTCGGGTTGCGCAGGAGTCAAGTGCGCCCGGGGCCAACAGCGTAGGAGTGAGCTGCACAAAAGTCGGCTCGCGCAGAGTTGGTTGGCGCAAGGGTCAGGTTGCGCATGGATGGAAGGCGCATGGCCAATGGCGCATGGCCGATGGCGCAGGGGGCAAGCGCGCTGGGGGTATGCGCGCAAGCGGGAGCACGCAGGAGGGTGCGCACAGGGGCGCAGCAGGCCGAGCGCACAGGCGGGTGCGCGCAGGGGCGCAGCAGGCCGAGCGCGCAGGCGGGTGCGCAGGTAGCGACCATCGCTAAAGAGCGCGGCGCAGGGCAGCACGACGCTAAACAGCACGGCTGAAAGAGAGGGGGGTCTCCTTCTCCCTCAAGCCGAGAGGAAGAACACCATGGCCGAAATTCTTGGAACATCACAACTTGGTCATCACAACTCCAAATCCGACTTTGCAAGGTTCTATCTTGGGTGAAATTGAATTCTCTCCAACATAGGAACATCAAAATCCACAAAATTCAACTTAAATAGATCAAAACCATGTAAATCCAAAAATAGGAGAAACTTAGATCTAGAACAATGGAGACTCCAAATCACAAAATGTCAAGTTCTAATGTTGATCACCATGGCCTAATTTAGCTAATGAACAAATAAAATGTGGTTCTCATGTGGTGGCAAGGTGCACTTGCCTATGTGTGGAGTGTTGTGTAGAGGAAGGAAGAAGAAGAAGAAGAAATTAATGGAGGAAAGTAATGAGGAGAGAGAGCGTTAGGTGGGGATAATAAAGAGGGTGGGTTGTGGTGGAATGAGGGTTGAACATAGGCTAAGGTGTTCCAATGCATGTTAAACCAAACCAAACCAAATCAAACCAATTCTCCTCTACAAAATAAACCAAGCCAGGTAAAACCCAATTACGAGAACCAAAATCTGCAAGTCAAGCCAATTACAAGTACATGCCAAAATCCGAGAAAATAAATACAGGTCTGAAATACATACAAGCTTGACAAAATACGTGTTCAGAATGTGGGTGTTACAACTCTACCCACCTTAAAAGAATTTCGTCCTCGAAATTTAATTGAGAGGCTAGAGAGACAAGGACAAGCTATATTAATCACAGGCAAGTTATAACCAGGCAAGCAATCAGACAATCATACATGCAAGCAAGGGATGGAAAACATAAGGCATAAGGAAGACATTATACCTTATGAGTCAAACAGGTAGGAATATCACGATCGGATGTCGTCCTCACGCTCCCACGTTGACTCACCTAGAGAGTGATGACCCCAAGCAACCCGAACTAAACTAATAGTCTTGTTCTTGAGTATCTTCTTTCTCCGGTCCAATATAGACACGGGCCTCTCCTCATACGAAAGGTTGGTACCAACAACCAATTCCGAATGGTCTAGGATATGGCTCGGGTCTGGGACGTACCGTCGTAATTGGGACACATGGAATACATCATGCACCTCACTTAGCGACGGCGGAAGAGCAAGACGATAGGATACATCTCTTACTCGCTCCAGGATATCGAACGGCCCTATATACCTAGGACTAAGCTTTCCCCGCACGCCAAAGCGAATGACGCCGCGGTTAGGAGATATCCTAAGGAATATATGGTCGCCGATAGCAAACTCTAGGGGTTGCCGATGAGCATCGGCCCAATGCCGCTGGCGATCTTAGGCAACTCGAAGACGATCTCTGATCCTTCTGACCACTTCAACTGTCTGGGCAATCATCTCTGGATCGAGCATCTGCCTCTCTCCAACATCATCCCACGCTAGCGGGGATCTGCACTTCCTTCCGTACAGAGCCTCGAATGGTGCCATCTGGATGCTGGCCTGGAAGCTATTATTGTACGAGAATTCTACGAGATGCAGGTGATCTTCCCATGAACCACCGAAGTCGAGCGTACAAGATCTCAACATGTCTTCAAGAGTCTGGATTGTGCGTTCTGACTGACCATCTGTCTGCGGATGATATGCTGAACTGAAATGGAGACGAGTTCCCAAACTCTCTTGCAAGCTACGCCAAAAGTGTGACGTAAATCTCGAATCTCGGTCCGAGGTGATACTGACGAGCACACCGTGAAGCCTGACAATCTGCCTGAGGTACATCTCTACTAACTGAGCCGTTGACTGCCCAACTCTGAATAGAAGAAAATAAGCCACCTTCGTGAGCCTTTCTACTATAACCCAAATAGCATCTCGACCAGCTGGGGATCCGGGCAATCCAGTCAAAAAATCTATGGTCACATGCTCCCATTTCCATTCTGGAATCGACAAGGGCTGAAGAAGTCCAGCGGGCCTCTGATGTTCAACTTTAACCTGCTGGCAAACCAAACACCGAGAGACAAACCGGGCTATCTCCCTCTTCATGCCATTCCACCAGAAGTGCTGACGGATATCACGGTACATCTTCGTGCCACCGGGATGAATAGAATACTGCGAACTGTGAGCTTCTGCCATGACCTCCTGTCTGATATCTCCACTGGGTACACAAAGACGAGAGCCGTGTCGAAGTGTACCATCTTCATGAATACATAACTCTGGCCTTCTTCCTGCCTCATACTCTGCTCTGAGCCGCTGAAGCTTAGAATCTGTAGACTGCGCCACTCGGATCCTCTCAACTAGGCTGGACTGAACCTATAGACTGGCCATCAATGCCACGTTGGAAGGAAGAACCACTTCAATTCCCATCTTCTGGAAATCTGCCAATAACTCTGGTTGCGCCGTTAGGAAATAAACTCCGGCTCTCCGGCTCAACGCATCTGCTACAACGTTGGCCTTTCCTGGATGATACTGCAAATCCACATCGTAGTCCACCAATAGCTCAAGCCATCTTCTCTGCCGCATATTAAGGTCCTTCTGGGTGAAAACATACTTCAGGCTCTTGTGATCAGTAAATATCTCCACTCTATCTCCGTACAAGTAGTGTCTCCACAACTTAAGTGCAAACACTACTGCTGCCAGTTCCAAGTCGTGGGTCGGGTAATTCTTCTTATGGTCACGAAGTTGACGTGATGCATAAGATATTACCTTCCTATGCTGCATCAAGACACATCCCAATCCTCTGTCTGAAGCATCGCAATAAACTGTGAATCCTCCGGTCCCATCTGGAAGTGTGAGAATGGGAGCCGTTATCAAACCTCGCTTCAACTTCTCGAATGATTCCTGACACTCTGCTGTCCAAACAAACGGCACATCCTTACGAGTCAACTGGGTCATCGGCGCTGAAATCCTTACAAAATCTGAAACGAATCGCCGGTAGTAGCCGGCCAATCCAAGGAAGCTGCGAACCTCTGCCACTGAACCAGGTGCTGGCCAAGTCTCGATAGCCACAATCTTCTGGGGATCTACTTCCACTCCTCCTCGAGTAATAATGTGACCCAAGTACGAAATACGATCGAGCCAGAACTCGCATTTACTGAACTTGGCGTACAACTGATGCTCTCTAAGTGTCTGAAGGACGATTCTGAGATGCTGCTCATGCTCTGCTTTGCTCTTGCTGTAGACCAAGATATCATCTAAGAACACGATCACGAACTGATCCAGGTAAGGCATGAAAATGCGATTCATGAGGTCCATGAATACAGCTGGCGCATTGGTTGCTCCAAAGGGCATAACAAGGAACTCCCAATGTCCATACCTCGATCTTAACGCTGTCTTCGGGATGTCCTGCTCTCTGACTCTGATCTGGTGGTATCCTGACCGCAAGTCTATCTTCGAGAACACAGAAGCCCCTTTAAGTTGATCAAACAAGTCATCTATCCTCGGGAGAGGGTATCTGTTCTTGATTGTTACTGAGTTCAAGGTACGATAATCTACACATAACCTGGACGTACCATCCTTCTTTTTCACAAGAAGCATCGGGGCTCCCCAAGGTGATCCACTTGCACGAATGAATCCTTTGGTCCTGAGTTCTTCAATCATCTTGTACAAAATCTCTAACTCAGAAGGCGCCATTCTGTAGACTCTTTCTGATACTGGTGATGTCCCGGGGATTAAGTCTATAATGAACTCGATCTCCCGCTCAGGCGGCATCCCTGGAAGTTCCTCTGGAAAGACATCTGGGAACTCTTCAACTATCCTGGGCAACTGTACTGCTGCTACTGCCATCCGCAATACTGGAGAAGATGGCTCCACCGCGCCTCTGGAAAAGGAAAACTCTGGCTCGCCTGGAATGCTGAAAACAACTCTGCCAACATGGCAGTCTATCCTAGCATACTGGTTCCTCAACCAATCCATGCCTAGGACTACATCATAGTCTGCCATAGGGAATTCTATAAATCTAGCGGGGGACTCTCTACCGCTAACTACGATCCGACACGAGAAAAACACTCGATCTACTCCCACAAGACCATTACCAGTAAGTATATTGAGCCTCACTGATAATGACTCGGGCTCCAATCCTATCCGTATCGTGAATCGTGCAGACATGAATGAATGCGATGCACCAGAATTAAATAATACCAATGCTGGAGAGGAGTTGACGAGAATAGTACCTGCCACTACCTCACCTGGTGTAACTTCTTCTTCCATAGCCATCATCATGGCCTGACCTCTAGCTGCGGGTCCCCTCTGCTGGAAACCTCTCTGCCTGCTCTGCACTGGAGCCTGGGCACACTGTTGCTGGAATGCCTGGGCCTGAGGCAAAAATGGCCTTGGGTACTGCTGCTACTGCATGGGTGCTGGTCCCCTAACCGATGGACTGGTTAGGTTGGAAGAGGAAGAACTACCCCTATTCGGGCAGGCTCCTATCTTGTGATCTGCCGCTCCACAAGCTAGGCACAATCCTTGCGTCCTACGACAATCTGCCACTATATGGCCCAGCTTTCCGCAATGTGAACATCCCATTACGGAAGTCTGCTTCTGCTTCTGCTGCTGCGGGTACGTCGGGGTCGAATACTGAACCGACGTCACTGAGGCCGCCCGCCTCGGAGTTCCAATAGTCAAACTTCTAGCTGCCGGGGCTGGAGCTGATGATTAGTGCATCTGACTGTGGGACCGCTTCCTGCCTCCGGTCCTATCCACGGTCGCCACCAAGGTGGGGGCAAACCTACTGAGCCTAGAAAACTCAGTCGCATAACCGTCGACTGTTCTGCCTCCTTGCTTCAAGTTGGTAAATCTGGTCTGCAGGTCGTACCGAGCCACAGCATCAAAATACTTCGTCTGGAATCTTTCTCTAAATACTGCCCAAGCAATGGATGCCACTAATCCCATGGCCTGTGCTGCCCACCAACTGCGAGCCAAGTCCAGCAACTGTAGCCGTACCACGGCCACCTTCTCATTCTCGGGTGTTCTAGCTGCTTCCAGAATCACCTCGGTATCCCGAAGCCAAGCGTCCGCGGCAATCGCATCTTCACTGCCGTCGAAGAAGGGAGGGTTCAGGCACTTGAAGCTGTTGGCCGCGCTGTTCCCTGGATGACCGCCTCTGGTCAAAGCATCTGCCACTACCTGGTGCAAGGCATCTTCTCGACGATCTAGGAAAGCTATCAAGGTCCTGATGAGACCTACCAAGGTGCCATCATCGGGCTCGGCAGGCTGAACGGGCTGAACTGGGGGCTCTCCTCCAGTAGGCACAACTCTGGAGGCTACTCCGGAATGCTGGACTTGATCTCTAGGTTGTTGCTGATCCACGGGAGGTGCTCCTCCTTGCTGATCGGCGGGGTCAGGTACAGTACCGCTGAAGAAAATGATACAGGAAAAACAATAAGGAAGGACCAGGACAGATCAACGATACAAGCACATGATCAAGGCAAGAATCCAGAGATTCAGAGGATATGAACGGAGATCAAGGACAAGTTCTGATTGAGACATCTATCGGTAAACCCTCATATTTCTTGATTGACAAGACCTGCATGGGCCACCACTTAAACCATGTCACGCCCCAGAACCAGAATACTGGAGAGCGGGGGCGAACATAGCCAGCTACGTATAAAGAAATAAAGTCCATCTCGCTATACGGTCACGGCTGTCTAGATATGAGGGTTTACTACAAGCCAACAGTCTCTTAAGGCCAAGCCTACTGTCTCAATCTCAACAAATAATATAATCATAAGATGTTTGACCACCAAATATACAATAAAAGGCGTCCCAAATATTACATATCAGCTGATCATGAAGCTAGTCGTACAAAATGCTAGGACTAGCAAGAGTTAAGTCATACATGATCAACCCTAGGAATTGTCAATCATGTTTACAGCCCGTAGGAAGACAGTAAGTAAATATGCATCGAGCTAACAGGTGCTCGTCGGCTAAACGCCTCAAAAGAATAAATTTACAATAGAGTGAGCGAAACAAAATGGAAAACCCACTCGTAGCCCGGGTTCCTTCTAGTCGCCACCATCGGGCTGGAGGTTCAGTAGATCCTCGGGAGCTGCTCCGAAATCTGGCCACACAAAACCAGCTGGGTCAACCCCAGAAAGAGCAAGTGCCACAAAAGAGGCCACAAAATAAGAACAAAAGCCAGCATATCAGAACATAAGAAAATGAAAGAAAAGTACAAGTAATAAAGAGCACGTCAGGGCAATAAACGACTAGGGACGTGGACCCATTCTAGAAACCCGGTTACAACCCGTAAACCAAACAAGGACCGGGGTTGTAACCCTTCGCCTGAATATCTCCTTGTCCCTACCCAATTATTGTTAAAGCAAGTAAAACAATCACGTTCAGGAGTACCAGGGTACAGGGACTAGACAAGACTTAGACAGGGCTAGACATCATCCATTCACAAGTGGCCAAGCAAAATACTACGGCTTACTACTTTAACTAACTAGGGTTATCACAAGCCTTAATTACTAACAAGATGCAAGTGAGAATTTCCCAGTCCCAAGCCCTGCAGACTATCCAGTTATCCTTCCGCGGGTTGAGAGTATGGTTGGATATATCGCCCCGGAGACGATATACCCTTAGGTGACTTAGAGGGTGCAACACATGACAGTGCACTGGAAATGTGCTCTACTCGTCGGTAAGCTACAAGTCCAATTAAGAGCGTCCAGATAACGAGATTGCCTGTGACTGGAAATTCTCCATGAACTATAGTTTGATCTAATCATTAGCCTAATCCAGATTCAGTGTAAATCCCTGACCGTAGAAACCAGGGAGTTACGTCCTAGACATGATGCAAGACAAGACAGGTGGATTGCACAAGCAAGCAAGCAGGAACACCCACGGTGTCAAGTTGATTATACGAGTCAAGTTAGCCGTCGCAACAGCATCAAGATAGATCATGTTAGGGTACTTGTCAGGAGTGCGCCACGATGGGCCACTATCATGTCAAGTTGGTCATGTCAGGAGTGCACCACTACGGGTCACTGTCGTGTTATGCTAGTTCCTTGTCATACCATGCCATGTACAATAGTCATTCCAAACATATTAAGTAAAATCAAGTTCATGACAAAAGACGTAAGGATATGAAATGGGCGTAAAATATCTAATAAAATATCAATATTCAGGGCTATAGAAGAGCCAAGCTTAAGGAAAAATAAAACCAAATCTCCATGATTGGAAAGATTGTGCAAGGGTCCTTGGGGTCGGGTTGCGCAGGAGTCAAGTGCGCCATGGGCCAACAGCGCAGGAGTGAGCTACGCAAAAGTCGGCTCGTGCAGAGTTGGTTGGCGCAGGGGTCAGGTTGCGCATGGATGGAAGGTGCATGGCCAATGGCGCATGGCCGATGGCGCAGGGGGCAAGCGTGCTGGGGGTATGCGCGCAAGCGGGAGCGCGCAGGAGGGTGCGCGCAGGGGCACAGCAGGCCGAGTGCACAGGCGGGTGCGCGCAGGGGCGCAACAGGCCGAGCGCGCAGGCGGGTGCGCGTAGGGGCGCAACAGGCCGAGCACGCAGGCGGGTGCACAGGTAGCGACCAGCGCTAAAAAGCGCGGCGCAAGACAGCACGACGCTAAACAGCACGGCTGGAAGGGAGGGGGGTCTCCTTCTCCCTCAAGCCGAGAGGAAGAACACCATGGCCGAAATTCTTGGAACATCACAACTTGGTCATCACAACTCCAAATCCGACTTTTCAAGGTTCTATCTTGGGTGAAATTGAATTCTCTCCAACATAGGAACATCAAAATCCATAAAATTCAACTTAAATAGATCAAAACCATGTAAATCCAAAAATAGAAAAAACTTAGATCTAGAACAATGGAGACTCCAAATCACAAAATGTAAAGTTCTAATGTTGATCACCATGGCCTAATTTTGCTAATGAACAAATAAAATGTTGTTCTCATGTGGTGGCAAGGTGCACTTGCCTATGGGTGGAGTGTTGTGTAGAGGAAGGAAGATGAAGATGAAGAAATTAATGGAAGGAAGTAATGAGGAGAGAGAGTGTTAGGTGGGGATAATAAAGAGGGTGGGTTGTGGTGGAATGATGGTTGAACATAGGCTAAGGTGTTCCAATGTATGTTAAACCAAACCAAACCAAATCAAACCAATTCTCCTCCACAAATTAAACCAAGCCAGGTAAAACCCAATTACGAGAACCAAAATCTGCAAGTCAAGCCAATTACAAGTACATGCCAAAATCCGAGAAAATAAATACAGGTCTGAAATACATGCAAGCTAGACAAAATACGTGTTCAGAATATGGGTGTTACATAGGCAGGGTGACCCACTGTCCCCTTACCTGTTCACGCTTGTTATGGAATACTTCACTTGCTTGATGGACCTGGCTGTACACCGTGGACGATTGATCCCTCTGTTCCGGAGGATGGATCCTCCAGTTACTCATCTTATATATGCTGATGATCTGCTAGTTTTCATCCAGCCATCGACGGAGGGGTTGCTGACTCTTACGGCTATTATGGAAGATTTGAAGTCTGTCTCCGGTCTCCAGATGAACAGGAATAAGTGTAGGGTCTACTTCAGTTCCCTGTGTTCCCGGAAGGAGGAGCGGGCTGATATGTTGGGAATCGCGAGGAGTGATCTTCCGGTGTGATACTTAAGAGTACCTCTCACAGTCAATTATGCTTGGGATCAGGATTGTCAGAGTCTGGTAGATTATGTCCAGAGGAGGGTAGAAGGGTGGCAAGCAGCAGGTCTGTCATTTGGCGGTCGCATAGAGCTGGTCAGATCGGTGATCTCGGCTGTGGCCCAATTTTGGCTACAGTCCATCCTCCTACTTGTGACCATTATTCGACGGGTGGAGCGGCTATGTGCTGATTTCATTTGGAGGGGAGGTATGCATGCTATCTCCTGGGACCAGTTATGTCGCCCCAGGAAGGAGGGGGAGTGGGGCTCCGACCGTTGATGGAGGTAAGAGAGGCTTCTGCGCTTAAGCTGGCATAGAGATTCATCAGCGGGGGTTCTCTCTGGGCGGACTGGATGCATAGCAGATACGTGAAGCAGGGCAGCTTTTGGACGTGTCCTACTGACAACAACCATTCAGTCACGTTCAAGACTGTCTTGCGACACAGGGGGGGTGCTCAAGTCTGCCATCCGGAGGGTCATGAAGGACGGATCGGGTACGGATCTCTGGCGGGACCCTTGGATTGATCGGCGGTCGTTATTAGACATTAAGGGGGCCCCGACGCACCAGGAGGACAGACGTGGGCTGTTGTGCAGCCGGATCATACGTATTGGGGAGTGAAGGCCGGATTCTTATCGGTTCACAGAGGGACTGGAGGGAAGCATTATGGCTACTGTTATTGATCCGTCGTTGCCCGCGGACCGGTAGATTTGGGAGCCGACTGATGGATCTTCAGGGATTGGGGAGTTCCAATTTCGCAGTTGCTACAACCTCATCAGGCGTACTTTTTCGTTGAGTTCTGATTACGAGTTCGTTTGGTGCAAGGGCCTAGCCAGGAAGATGCAGTTGTGTATGTACAAGCTTCTTCTGGGTCGTCTTTTGACTAGAGATCGTCTAAGATCGGTTGGAGTGCCGCTTCCGGACCCCAAGTGTGTGCTTTGCGGTTTGGAGCCTGAATCTATGAAGCACATCTTCTTCGAGTGCACTCTGGCATGGCAGATCTGGGCGGAGCAGGGTCGAGTATTGGGAGTGGGCGCTACTGGACATTGGATTGGGGACATCATCACGGTGATCCGAGATAGCAGAGGTAGAGGGCAGGACTGGTTCCGCACAGCCAGAGTTCGTCTGGCTGCTTCGGTCTGGCATGTATGGCGGGAGCGAAACCGCCGGATCTTTGAGGGGCTGGTCACTTCTCCGGTTGGCATTCTCCATAACATTGAGTTTGATGTAAATGCTATGGAGAATTGATGAGTGGGAGTCCCACTCGGGTTGTATGTTGTAAGATTATGGCTTTTACTTTGGAATAAAATTCACCTTTTTCCAAATATATATATATATATATATATATATATATATATATATATATATATATATATATATATATATATATATATATGTTATTAAAAAAATTGAGTGGGGTCACATGACCCCACTGGGCCTATGCTGGCTCCGTCAGTGGCCAAGACACAATCCACTGAATTAATCCATGAATTGAAAATATTCTCTATGCATTCATTCCAGTCGATTAAATACCGAAAGATTTCTCCAATACTCAGTTCCGACTAAGTCAAACTAGCCACAAGTCCACACATAATGCACTGTCCTGAGCGGGGCACTACGTAAGTTAGGGATGCCTAAAGGTTTCTTAGCCCCTACATTTTCATTGTATGCACTAAATGAGTTTTAAGAGAGAATCCACCAAAACATCTACGAGAGATTTGTGCTTCCGTAGGTCTTTCATTTCAAGATATATATAAGAATGCTTCTGATGAGTGAGTCGTCTACTTTGTCAGGTCCAGATTGTTATCGACATTGATTCGGTGGACATTCATTGCTAGGTGACTTAGTTCTAAGTTGAGATTTTGTGATTTTTTGTGTGTATATTATTTGTATGTTCTTCTTGAGGAGTTGTAAAGAGTAGGCTCTTGAGACATTGGAGCTAACGTATACATTGTATTGTCCTGGTGGTAATAGCCGCCACCACAACATAGGTGTTTGATTATTGCTTGGTCTCGGTGGTAGTTTCATGGTCAGGTTTTCTTTATGTGGGTTCCGATGATCGACGCTCCTATATTCACTACACGCATCTCCGAACCCAACAACACCTCTATTTTTGTTGGAGCTAGTGGACCCAAAATTATTGAACAAAGCGCCTAGTCCATATATTACTTCAAGACATATATACAAAAGAAAGCTCCTTGTTGATATATTGATTCATCCTTGCTGATCTCCAAAAAATACTATTCTGCCAAAAGAGAAACATTTGACCAGAACACTAATTCCATTGGCGCATATATAGTTTATCATTAACCGAGGCCAGTTGTAATTTGCTGTAGTGATCAATGCCCACTTGAACGGATGATGGGAACTATCATTGATATGTCTCCCTATAGAATTGACACCCATTAACTCCAAAGTAGAATTATTGTGACGAGTGGTGCACTTGTGCCTGATAACAGTACATTTGGAAACGAATGGCTGCTAGTGATGTGTGCAGCTTGTAAGCTTCCATTAGTGGATTATTATCAAATAAGATTCTAATCCTACTTTTCCTACTTCTCTCTTGTTAAATGGTTCCTAATTACGACGCAGAACTCGTGCTGGCAAGAATAGGGTAACCCCCAATTCCAATGTGACCCACAAGAGTTTCACGGGTCACGGGTGACCTCCGAGACCAGCCTACAATAAAAATCAAAAGACAACCAAAATTAAGTACAGCCCAAACTTTCAGACCGGCCGTGCTAAGAACACAAATGGATTTAAAGTTGGGAAGGACTTGTAGGATTTTAAACCGGAAGAAATGATCGACCCATAAAAGTGTTGGGAATGCGGTGTCACCGGAACCGGAATTGATCTATGAGGTACAATATTGAATTCGGCTCATATGCCTTAAAAGATCCAACAATCTTCACCTTTTTCGTTTTCGCTAGCCAAATAACATTAACCTTAGCACTTGATCCCCACATTAGCTCGTTTCCGCTAGCCGAACAACCTTAACCTTAGCACTTGTTGGAAATGTGATTCATCCCAACCGGAGTTAATCCATGAGGTACGATATTGAAGTGGGCTCATATGCCATAAAAGAGAATTCTCATGTAAGACCTGAACCAATTCCAATTATCTATACCACCACCTCCTGTCCAATGTAGAACTAAATTACCATCTCCATTGTCAACCCCTTTTTAAACGCTCAATCGAAAACAAGATACAATCCAACAAAAAGTTTAACCATTGACGTGACCCAAGCCGAATTTCTGACGAATGAAGCACGAGACAGAAATCATTTCTGTCCATTGTCACCATCCGAAAATCGACATATACCCCTATTTTATAGCACTGGATTTAATTAGTGTTATCTACCTATAGGTAAGATACGGGGGATATTGCAGTGAAAATTAGCCTATGTCACATTTTCTTGGTCTTCATTTCTAAATTTTTTTTAATAGGTCTTAATTCTAAAAAATATTTCCTAGTCAACTGATTAAATAACAGTTTTTTTTTGGCAATGTCGGACGTAACACACAGGACTTTGTACACGTTGTGTTATACAAGTCATTTAGGTTCACTGTCTCTAATTTTCACACACTCTTGTGGTTCGATCCCGGAATTGTCCGTCTAGATAAGAAGGTTATACCTCTGCTCGCTGACCACAAGAACCAGATCAGCTGAGTTCCGGTTGGTGTAAAATAGATAATTTGTTATTTGTTTTTTCTCATTTGGATTGGGTTGTGTTGGGTTAGATTAAGGTCCAGACGAGTAAAATTGATTTCAAGTTTGTGGGTGGGAACTTCCAATACCAACCTGATGAAGCGGATTTCTGGATGAGTTTTCATCATTGGATCTAATCCAACGGTCCAGGTTTGTTGCGGGATTAGGGAGATAAATTGAGTTTTCTCAACCCTAATTCATCATCGCAAGAAACACAAGTTTGAGAGAGGAAGGAGGCAAGAGTGCCATTACAACTTCGGAGAAGAAGACGAAGGATTGAAGGTCGCTGTTCGAAGGAGATCGTGTTCGGGTAATCTCTACTCGTCGTTCTCGCTCTTCGTAGCCTTGTAATCATTGTTCTTATCTCTGAGTGTTGTGGGGATCCGATTTGGATCGGGAGGAGTTTGTAGAGGGTGTAATTCTTCTATTCCATTAGTGGAGGCTTCTCAGGGTTGGACTCCGATCGTCCCGTGATTTTTTTCCCGCAAGGGTTTCCACGTCAAAAATTCTCTGTGTCTGCGTGGATTGTTTTTGTGTGATTGTTTTTGGGTTCGTGCGTTGTATTGCTCGGTCCTCTCGCAGGTACTCTCCGGTTTGGGAAAAGGTTTCCGCGTTTCTTTCCCAACAGAGTGGTATCAGAGCCAGGTTCAAAGGGTGTCAGGAGTTGACAGAGGAACCAGAGAGGAGAGATGGACGCGAAGCCGGTGCGCATGGTGAACCTTAATGGCACAAACTATCATTATTGGCGGAGCAAGATGAAGGATTTGCTGTTTGTCAAGAAGCTGTATCTACCCGTGTTTGCATCCGAGAGGCCCAGTGATAAATCCGAGGAGGACTGGACATTCGAGCACATACAGGTGTGTGGGTACATAAGGCAGTTTGTTGATGAGAACGTGTACAATTACGTTGCCAATATTGAGCACGCGAAGACGTTGTGGGATAAGCTGGAATCCTTGTATGCGAAGAAGACCGGGGTAAACAAGTTGTTCCTGATCCGAACGATGATGGGTCTGCGGTACAAGGATGGGGCGTCTATTTCGGATAACTTGAGTGAGTTCCAGGGCGTGGTTGACCAGCTATCTTCTATGGGAGTCAAGTTCGACGACAAAGTTCAGGGACTATGGCTGCTGTGTACTTTGCCAGACTCGTGGGAGACCGTACGAGTATCTATGATCGCTTCTGCTCCAGAGGGCGTGGTCAGTCTGGAGTTTGCCAAGAGCGGGGTGTTGAATGAAGAGATGCGGAGACGTTCTCAGGGCACTTCATCCACATCCCACCACTCAGAGGCACTTGTTTCAGAGAGCCGCGGAAGGGACAAAAGCAGGGGTCCAGGTGGTGGCAGAGACAAGAGCAGGGGAAAGTCCAAGGGTCGTTACGAGGACTCAGAGTGTTACCATTGCGGTAAGAAGGGCCATATCAAGCGAAATTGTTTCGCTTGGAAGAGAGAGAAGAAGGGCGACAAGGGGAAGCAAGAGGAGAACACTACAGCGGCGGCCTCGGTACATGGAGGCGATGTGATCGTCGTAGGTGATGAGGTCATTACTAACCTCGCTTGCGATGACAATTCTTGGCTGGTGGACTCAGGGGCTTCAGCACATGTATCTCACAATAGGGCACTGTTTGCCACTTACACTACAGGCGACTGTGGAGTGTTGAAGATGGGCAACGGAGATGTGTCGAAGGCGGTTGCCATTGGAGATGTGCATTTGAGAACGAAGACGGGTGCGGTTCTTATTCTCAAGGATGTTCGTCATGTCCCTGATATCCGTTTCAACCTGGTGTCGGTTGGAAGGTTGGATGACGAGGGATTCTTCAGTCTCTTCGGGAACAGTCAGTGGAAGCTTTCCAGAGGTTCGATGGTGATTGCCAGAGGAAGCAAGAAGTCCGGTCTCTACTATATGGAGGGGAGCGCAGAGGGGGCACAGGAGGTGAACGCAGTCAGTGATGCGTCTACCGAGTTGTGGCACAGACGGCTCGGTCATATCAGCGAGAAGGGGATGAGCTACTTGGTGAACAGGAAAGTGATTCCGGGGCTCAGGTCTACAAAGTTGGAGAAGTGCACGCACTGTTTAGCTGGGAAGCAAAATAGGGTGTCTTTCCAAAGTCACCCAAGTTCGAGGAAGCCGGCGTTGCTCGAGTTGATTCACTCGGATGTCTGTGGTCCTATAAAGGTAAAATCTCTTGGTGGTGCTTCTTACTTTGTGACTTTTATTGATGACTGTTCCAGGAAGGTTTGGGTCTATGCCTTAAAGACCAAGGATCAGGTGCTGCCTACTTTCAAGGAGTTTCAGGCCTCTGTTGAAAGGGAGACGGGCAAGAAGTTGTTGTGTGTTCGGTCCGACAATGGCGGCGAATACATCGGTCCCTTTGATGCGTATTGCAGAGAGCAAGGGATACGACACCAGAAGACTCCGCCAAAGACACCTCAGCTCAATGGTGTAGCGGAGCGCATGAACATGACACTGATGGAGAGGGTGCGGTGTTTGCTGTCAGAAGCAAACTTGTCGGGCAGTTATTGGGGTGAGGCTCTTCTCACAGCTGCTTATATTATTAATTTGTCTCCTAGTGCTCCTTTGCAGGGTGATGTGCCTGACAAAGTATGGTACGGCAAAGAGCCGTCATACAGTCACCTGCGGGCGTTTGGTTGTAAAGCCTTCGTGCATGTACCGAAGGACGAGAGGACCAAACTTGAGCCAAAGACGAGGCGATGCGTCTTTGTCGGCTATGGTCGGGATGAGTTTGGCTATAGACTCTACGACCCAGTGGAAGGAAAGCTCTACAGAAGCAGGGACGTGGTGTTCGTCGAGGATCAGACCATGACCAACACTCAGGATTCCGAGACGCCTTCTGAGGCTGAGGAATTGCCTGAGTTAGAGTCATTTCGCTTCGAGCAGTTTCTAGAGGACATCGCAGAGGATCCAGTTATGGGGGAGCCGGTACATGGAGTTGCTCCCAACCTTGATCATCAGCCTGCTGATGGTGGTCAGGGTGTCCCTTAGGAGGATGAGCATACCGGAGAGGTAGTTCCTGAAGGGGCGGAGGCTGTCGGTATACAGCCAGCACCAGTGGCTCCAATGAGAAGGAGTGACAGGGATCGTCGACCATCTACGAGATACTCACCGGATGAGTATGTGCTATTGACTGACGGGGGGGGCCCGAAAGTTTCGCAGAGGCTATAGAAGACGAACACAGACATGAGTGGATGGTGGCTATGCAGGAGGAGATGAGTTCCTTGCACACCAATTCCACTTATGATCTGGTGCGATTGCCAAAGGGCAAGAAGGCTTTGAAGAATCGATGGGTGTTCAGAGTGAAGCAGACGGAAGATGCTACTCGCCCTCGATACAAAGCGAGGCTGGTAGTCAAAGGCTACGGTCAGCGAAAAGACGTAGATTATGATGAGATCTTTTCGCCTGTCGTCAAGCATTCGTCTATTCGGGTGGTGCTAGCATTAGCAGCCAATTTCGACTTGGAGGTCGAGCAGATGGACGTGAAGACGGCATTCCTCCAAGGTGATCTTGAGGAGGAGTTGTACATGGAGCAGCCAGAGGGATTCTGCAAGAAGGGCAAGTCACATTTGGTCTGCCGGTTGAGGAAGAGCTTGTATGGTCTGAAGCAGGCTCCGAGGCAGTGGTACAGGAAGTTCGAGTCGTTTATGGGGGAGCATGGTTATGCACGGACGACGTCGGATCATTGTGCATTTGTGAGGTATTTTGCCGATGATGATTTCATCATTTTGTTGCTCTATGTTGATGATATGCTATTAGTGGGTCGGAATGCCACTAGGATAGCGGAGTTGAAGCGCCAACTGGGCGCGACTTTCTCTATGAAGGATTTGGGCGCAGCGAAGACTATTCTTGGGATGGAGATCAGCCGAGAGAGAGAGTCCAAGCTGCTACACTTGTCCCAAAAGAAGTACATTCACCGGGTACTTCAGCATTTCGGGATGGACGGGTCGAAGAAAGTGAGTTCCTCCCTCGCGGCTCACTTTAAGCTCACTGAGGAACAGTGTCCATCTACCGAGGACGAAAAGGAAGATATGGAGCGGGTTCCATATGCCTCAGCTGTGGAAAGCCTGATGTATGCTATGGTGTGTACGAGGCCAGATATTGCTCATGCAGTTGGTACGGTTAGCAGGTATCTTTCAAATCCTGGAAGGGTACATTGGAGTGCAGTCAAGTGGATTCTACGTTATCTTCAGGGCACTGCTGGTTGGAGACTTTCCTTTGGTGGTGACGAGCCGAAGCTGGTTGGATATACCGACGCTGATATGGCTGGAGATGTAGACACGAGGCGATCGACTTCAGGCTACGTGATGATGTTTGCGGGAGGAGCAGTGTCGTGGCAGTCGCGGTTGCAGAAGTGTGTTGCCTTGTCGACGACAGAGGCAGAGTACATTGCGGCGACGGAGGCTTGCAAGGAGCTGTTGTGGATGAAGAAGCTGCTGCAGGAAATGGGACTGAAGCAAGAGCAGTATACTTTGCTTTGCGACAGTCAGAGTGCTATCCACCTTGTGAAGAATCAGACGTTTCATAGCCGGTCCAAGCACATCGAGACCCGGTATCATTGGATACGGGATGTGGTTGAGAAGAAGGACGCGGAGCTTGAGAAGGTGCATACAGATGACAACGGAGCTGATATGTTCACGAAGATTCTACCAAGGGGGAAGTTTGAGTACTGCAGGCAGGTCGTCGGGATGACGACATCCTCCCCATAGTTGTGAAGGGAGAGATTTGTTGGAGTGGGTGGGGTTCCCAACCTATGTGGAGAAGGCCCCGGAGTGCGACGAGCACCGTTCGTGTGTCGAAGAAGCTCGGGAAGTAGGCGACGCGGAGTCGCTGCTGCTGTTACTGCCCATGGGAGGTTCTGGAACAGGGGATCCGAGTTCGGGCCGAACTCGGTCCCATGGCGAGTTCGGGCCGAACTCGGTCTGGCTCCTCCAGAATGTTGGCGTGAGGTTCTGTTTGCTCGATACAGAGTTCTGGCCGAACTCTGTGTCGTCGGGGGCTGAAGCGGATTTCTGGATGAGTTTTCATCATTGGATCTAATCCAACGGTCCAGGTTTGTTGCGGGATTAGGGAGATAAATTGAGTTTTCTCAACCCTAATTCATCATCGCAAGAAACACAAGTTTGAGAGAGGAAGGAGGCAAGAGTGCCATTACAACTTCGGAGAAGAAGACGGAGGATTGAAGGTCGCTGTTCGAAGGAGATCGTGTTCGGGTAATCTCTACTCGTCGTTCTCGCTCTTCGTAGCCTTGTAATCATTGTTCTTATCTCTGAGTGTTGTGGGGATCCGATTTGGATCGGGAGGAGTTTGTAGAGGGTGTAATTCTTCTATTCCATTAGTGGAGGCTTCTCAGGGTTGGACTCCGATCGTCCCGTGGTTTTTTTCCCGCAAGGGTTTCCACGTCAAAAATTCTCTGTGTCTGCGTGGATTGTTTTTGTGTGATTGTTTTTGGGTTCGTGCGTTGTATTGCTCGGTCCTCTCGCAGGTACTCTCCGGTTTGGGAAAAAGTTTTCGCGTTTCTTTCCCAACACCTGATTTGGAGCGAAGCCTAACCCAACCAAACAACATCAGGGCCAAACCAAACTCTAGTTTCATTCTTGAACAGTTAGTTAGGCAGGGCCAAACCAAACTAAAACCTCGACTTTGCCCCAACATTTGCCAAATGATTGTTACGGCCCAGAGGCCTATAGCACAAAGCTTTCTGAGTATATTTTTGCAGGACTCACTCCCGACAATGGCAGTTTATTTATTTAATTATTTATGCGATGTCCATACTAACGCACGAAATCTTGTGCTGAAAGAACACATAAACATGCACAAATTTTTTGTTTCTTTTCCTCGTATCATTCTTTCAGCACCTCATCTTCCCCAACCAAACTTTTGAACCATTTGGTTGCTGAAAGTAAATTATGTTAATTGTAGCACAGATCATTTTTTGATGTTGGGCTATATATAACTTTGATCATGGGCTCAACAATACAAGATGGGGGCTGACTTCTCAACCAGACATTTGATGCGTGTCTGTAGAGGAACATCAATCCGCCCTGAACCAACCTCCTGTGGTGGTTGGTATAGGTTATCATATTCCATAACATGCATATTTGCCTTCTCAAGAACTTAGGTTGTAATGAAAAATTTATGATTGAAAATGTTGAAGTTTTTTCTTAACATGTAGAGAGTTTGCACTCAACACATGCCTAGTATTTAGTCCCATATTGGAAAAATACCATGAGTTGTATCTCAATATATACTTGGTATGTTGTTGAGATGAGCACATGGGGTGGTGACCCTAAGGAGGGAACCATGTGGGTGATTTTACTAGGAGGTAAGGATAATTAATACTCCATGGTAAAGCATTGATGCTTTTTGCTCTTGGAATTTATTCCAGTAGAGCTAAGCGTCGTAATGTGATGTGGCGTTTTGTTGACACACTTAGCACGTTAGCATCGTCGCTAGACCCATAGTGCGCTTAAGTTGCACTCGTTGTGCGAGCCTCTGCGCAGCCGATCGCGTGCCCGTTCGCACGACCAATTGGCGTTGTCCAGTGGCATTGCCAGTTGCGCGGCCTGAAGGCGCTGCCAGTTGGTGCGCAGTTGGCACGTAGTGCGCGTGTACGCAGTTGACGCAGCAGTGCGCGATTGTGCGCGCTGTGCGCTAATTGGCGCGCACTATGCGCCAGTTGACTCAATCGTGTCTATGCACGATTTGAGCGGTTACGAAACATTCGGAGCAGTTTTTTCCACGTCCTGAACGTTCTGCATACCGAACAGTTACTAGGAACACCTATATAAAGTTCCTTTTTTCTCTCTCAGGGTACAGTACTAAGTATCAAAAATTTTCTTACAAAATTGTCTAAGTTCAGAGAAGAGAGGTATTTTGTGAGCAGAGTTCTGCGCCATCTGAGGAGTCAGAAGAGTGGAGTGTTCCAAAGTTCTCCGTTAAACTTGCTGATTCCTGAAATCTGTTCGTGTGGGACGAATCAAGCTTTAGCGCTGGTGATCATTCACCCCAGCAGGCCATTTCACCATTTCTATTCATCCACTTTTATCTCGTTCTAAATGAGAACGTTTCTGATCTAATCAGAAAACGTTAGTGGACTTTTTCGCTGCTGCTGCTACGAATTCTATTGTACTTTCTTCGAAGTGACACATTAGTGTTCGATTCTCAGAATCCTCGGGATCTCTGTCGTGCACCTTCTTCGAAGTGTTGCATAATTTCAGTTTTCTATCGAAAAATTACGCCCCGGGACTGACAATCTCAAAGCTTGATTTCAGAAGATAGAAAACTTTTGTGCTTCACTCATCAATCATAACTTCAACAAGTTAGAGCAATTTGATAGAAAGCACTATCAAGTCTGGAAGAGGAAGGTTAGCCTCAATCTTTAACTTTCTAAAGTTGACCACGTGCTAACCGAGGAAGAACCGACTGTTCCAGAAACTGGATCTGCAGCCGCAATTACTGCTACTAATAAAAACAGACCAAATAGAGAAGGGATAATAGCCTCTGTAGACTTCTCATTCTAAATGCTATGGAGGACTCCCTGGCAGAATCATATTCTAAGAAGACATTTGCTAGAGAGATATAGGAGTCTCTAAAAAAATTGTACGAAGACGACAAAAACTGGAGCAAAATATTTGTGGTTGCAAAATATCACAAGTGGCTCTTTGAAGACGAAAAGACTATGCTGCCGCAGGTGAAGGAGTTCCTAAAACTGCGACAGAAGTTGGAAAATGAGAAGATGCCTCTCACCGACAAGTTTGTTGTTGGAGGCATCGTCTCAAAGCTTCCCGCTGGATGGAGCAAGTTCTATGCGAACATGCATAGAAAGAAGTTGGAGATCAGTCTCGAAGATCTCTTGTAAGAAATCTATGTTGAGGACCAGATAAGGGCTCAACTGAAGGTAGACGCTCTGTCCAAACAGATGGCTAACGCGAATTTGGTTCATACCAAGAAATCCAAGGGAAAACAGGCAGCTTCCCACTGCAAGAAGAATAACCCAAATAATCTGAAAGTGAAGGGGACTTCCTTCAGGCAACAGAAGCCAAAATCATATTTGGCTTGCTTCAAATGTGGCAAGAAGGGCCACTTCAAAAGTGAATAAAAATCTAAGCCCAAGCAATCAGAGCAAGGTGTGCCTAGTAAGGTTTCAATGGTCACTGACATTATTGTAATGATTACAAAGGTCACTGCGGTAGGGGCTAACTCCGACTGGTGGGTAGACACTGGTGCCACCTGCCATGTCTGCTCAAGCAAGGAATAGTTTACCACATACATACCAACTTCTGAAGTTGTTATGGTGGCGAATCAGGTACAAGCTGAAGTACAAGGGATTGGGACGGTGGTTTTGAAGCTGACTTCAGAAAAGTCTTTGACGCTTCAAGGTATGAAGCATGTACCTGCTATCGCAAAGAACCTGATCTCTGTAGGCCTACTCTGTAATACAGGCCTAAGGATGGACATCAATGCTGGCCAGATGGTGATGTCCATAAAGGGAACATACTTCGAAAAAGCTTTTTATACCAAAAGAATATTTAAGATTTAGATTATAAATCAATCCAATGTTATTAATGCAATCACTTATTCTACTTATACTCTTAAGTTGTGGCATAATAGACTAGGACATGCTCATTATAAAAGAATAAACAGAATGTCTAGTCCATGACTTATCTCCAAATGTGGGGATAAGGTAGAGAAATGTGACGTTTATGCTCAGACAAAGATCACAAGGTGTAACGCCCCAGAACCAGAATACTGGAGAGCGGGGGCGTACATAGCCAGCTACGTATATTAAAGTGCAACCCACCTCGCTATACGGTCACGGCTGTCTAGATACATGAGGGTTTAACTACAAGCCATCAGTCTCCTACGGTCATGAACAAGCCTATTGTCTCAATCTCAAACAAGCAATAATAGTTACAAGATGTCCGAGCACCAAATATACAATAGTAAGGCGTCCCATACATTACATATTTGGATGATCATGAAGCTAGTCGTATAAAATGTCAAGACTAGCAAGAGTTTCATTCATACATGATCAATCCTAGGATTTGTCAATCATGTTACAGCCCGCAGGCAGACAGTAAATAAGGGTACAATCGAGCTAACACGTGCTTACCGGCTAAACACCTCAAAGAATAATGTTATAATAGAGTGGGAGAACAAAAGGAAATCCACTCGTTGTCTTGGTTACGCCTGGTGGTCACCATCTAGCTGGAAGGTATGTAGATCCTCTGAAGCTGCTCCGATATCTGGCCATACAAAACCAGCTGGGTCAGACCCCAGAAAGAGCAAGTGCCACAAAGGAGGCTTCACTTAGAAACTAAAACCAGCATATCATAAATGAATATTAAAGATAATTTATAAAGATACTAATAATAACAGGAATAACAATAATAAATTGAGCACGGGAAAACCATTCAAGTAGCCAGATTGTAACCCTTAAACCAAACAAGGACCATGGTTACAACCCTTCACTTGAATAGATACCCGTATCAAATACTATTGATAAAGTAATAAGACAATAAACGAAGAGAGGGCACAGAACTGCTCCGGGAGCCAGGTTACAACCCTTAAACCAAATAAGGACCGAAATTGTAACCCTTCGCCTGAACAGAACTGGACCCCTGATCTTTATTGTTAAGGCCAACATAAATAATTATGCTATTAAAGTAAGGTAAAACATGACGAGCATGGCATGGGACGTAATAAGACAATAAACGAAGAGAGGACACAGAACTGCTCCGGGAGCCAGGTTACAACCCTTAAACCAAACAAGGACAGAAGTTGTAACCCTTCGCCTGAACAGAACTGGACCTCCGATCGTTGTTGTTAAGGCAAGCATAAGTACTCATGTCATGTCACAATATTGTACATGATCAGGATGAGACGAAGCTATACTAGACTCCATCCAATCAATCACGGCCAAGCAATAAGTACGTCTTGATACTTTAACTAACTAGGGTTATCACAGGCCTAGTTACTAGAAAGATGCAATGAGATTATTCTAACAGCCACAAACCCTGCAGACCATCTAGGTTATCCAGATGCAATTAGGGAATTGAATTCATGTGGGTACATTGTCTAAGAAACGTATGTACCCCTAAGTAATTTGATGGTTGCAACACATGTCAGTGTGCTGGAAATGTGCCCAACTCGACGGTAGGCTACAGATCCCATGATGGGCGCCCAGATAACGGGATTGCCTGTAGCTGGGAAATCTCTCTATGACTACTGGATTTTCTAGTTATTAGCCTTAGTCGATTTCAGTAGTTACTCCTGACCGAGGTATTCAGGGGATCCCTATCCTAGACATGATGCAAGACACTACTGGTTTATTTGTACAAACACAACCGTCCACGGTGTCCAAGTCATTCATTCTTGTCATGCCAGGCTGGCTGTCTTAACAGCATATCGGGGTATATCATGTCAGGTTTACTTGTCAAGGGTACGCCACGGTGGGCCACTGTCGTATTCTGAGAACATGTGCATAAATGTAACATTCTAATACAATAATAATAACAATAATAATAAAAGAGGACTAGGACTATGGAAGGAGCAAGGCAGCTAAGGAAATTAAGCTCATGCGGCTGAGAAGGAACGGGCGCATGTGGCTGCAGGGGAACGGGCGCATGTGGCTCTGCACAATTGAGCATATGCGGCTACGGATTTCAGGCTCATACGGCTGGAAAAGGGATGGTTCATGCGGCTCGGGAGGGGACAGTTCATACGGCTCAGGAGGGGACAGTTCATGCGGCTCGGGAGGGGTAAACATATGCGGCTGCGGGAGAAGCGAAGTCATACGGCTAGGGAGTGCGCTCATATGCGGCTGCGGGAAATAACTTCATGCGGCCAGGAGAAGGAACAAGGGTATGCAGCTCGGAAGAGCAGGCTTATGCGGCAAGGAGTATGCAGGCTCATGCGGTAAAGATAAAGCGAGCATATGCGACTGAGGATCATTAAGGCCTATGCGGCTAAAGGGAGACAGGTTATATGCGGCTGAGGGCTATTGAGTTCATGCGGCAGCAGAAGACGGGAGTTCATACGGCTGGGTCATGCCGAGGCCTTATGCGGTTGAGGAAGCTGATGTTCATGCGGCCAAGGACCAAGGACAGCTTATGCGGCTGCGGATCGAACAAAGCCATACGGCTTAGAAAGAATGAGCTTATGCGGCTGAGAACCAAAAGGCCATGCGGTTAAGAAGTTCAAGCCTATGCGGCAAAGAAGTGCCATGCGGCTAAGAAGACTTGCCGCATGAAAATCCATGCGGTCAAGTACTGCTCTTCTTCCCCACTTGTCCGAGAAGAAGAGCCATGAAATCCATGGCTTCAAAGATCTATAACTCCTTCATCCAAGGTCTGAATCCAGACTTTCATAGGTCAAAATCGGGCAGAATCAAATTTTCTACAACATGGAACCATCAAAACTAGATAAGAACAAGGTTAAATAGATAAAAACCTAAGAAATCCAAAAATACAATAAACTTAGATCTACACAAATTGAACGATGGAAATTAGAAATGCTAAGTATTAAAGTGTGTTAGAATCTCGTGAGGAAGAGAATGGAACAATAAAAACTGAGTTCCTCCATGAAGCAAGCTGCACTTGTCTAAGCTCTCTCTGGTAGGTGAAGAAAGTAATGGTGAAGAATGAGAAGTAAATAAAGAGAAAGAAGGAGTGGGTGGCTATAAATGAGAAGAGTGGGGGTAGGTAGGGATTTTCCCTTTGGTTCATGATGAACTCAAAAGCAAACCAAGCCAGGCCGAACCAAACCAAGATAAACCAAGCAATGAAATGTCCAAATATACCATGCATGGAAACATGCAATACGAGTCAAGATACGTACATGTATTCTAAAATATGTAATACGAACTACGGTCATTACACATGGAAACCCTTTTCTCGGGTTAATCGAAGCACAGATTTTCTGGAGTTGGTACACTCTGATATTTGTGACTTCAAGCAATTCTTTACAAAATTTAGGATGAAGTATTTTATAACCTTCATTGACGACTTCTCAAAGTACGTGTTTGTTTACTTGCTGAAAGCTAAAGACGAAGCGTTCGAGAAGTTCAAAGAGTTCAAGGCCGAGGCTGAACGGCAAACTGGACAGCAACTCAAGAGAATAAGAAGTGATTGAGGTGGAGAGTATCGATCTAATGAATTCGCATCGTTCTGAAAGAACATGGAATTATCAACGAGACTACTACTCCGTACTCTCCTCAATCTAACGGAGTAGCAGAAAGAAAGAACAGAATATTGACAGAAATGATAAACTCAATGCTGTTGACTGCGAGTCTTCCAAAATTCTACTGGAAAGAAGCTGCATTGACGGCCATTTTTATTCTGAATAGAGTGCCACATGCAACTTCAGACGTCACTCCTCATGAACTTTGGTTCAAGGTCAGACCAAACTTGAATGTAATTCGAGTGTGAGGTGTCTGGCATATGTGAAGCTTCTAGATCTAAAGATTCAGAAACTCGGGACAAGGACTACGAAGATGATCTTCTTAGGTTTTGCCGAGAAGAGTGATGCTCGAAGATTTCTTGATATTGAATCAAATCATATCATTGAATCTCGTGACGCAAAATATTTTGAAGATAAGTTTGCAAGGCACAAGAACATTATTCTTGCAGATATTTCGGAGAACAATGAGGGTGTGTAGGAAACTAAAGTTTCCAATGAGAATGTAGTCCAAGAAGAAGTTGTTGTCAAAATAACTGTTAAACCAGAGCTTGCTGAGCTATCAACTAAGCGAGTGAGGAGACCGAAAGACTTCGGAAATGACTTTGTCACCTATCATGTGGAAGCAGATCCGCTTACCTATGATGAGACGATGAAGACCAGAGACGCTATTTTCTGGAAGGAGACGATAGATAATGAAATTGATTCAATCACCTCTAATAGCACTTGGGTGTTGGTTGATCTTCCTGAATGAGCAAAATCTATTAGATGCAAATGGATCTTCAAGAAGAAGATAAAAGCAGATGGAACTATTGGCAAGTTCAAGGCTAGACTAGTGGCCAAGGGATTTTTTTAGAAGCAGGGGATCGACTACTTTAATACATATGCTCCAGTAGCCCGGATGACCGCCATCAGAATGTTGAATGCTCTTACAGCAATACATAAGCTGGTGATACAACAGATGGATATAAAAATGGCTTTCCTAAATGGTGAACTGACCGAAGAGATTTATATACAACAGCCAGAAAAATTTATCGTCAAGGGTCTTGAAGACAAAGTCTGCAAGTTATGGTCTTAAACAGGCTCACAAGATGTGGCATGAGAAATTTGACAAGGTTATAAGGTCAAATGGCTACAGGGTCCGCGAGACGAACGAGTGTATTTACACAAAGTTCGCTGATAGAAGATGCTGATCCTAGGTCCGGATATGGGCTATGTCACAGAGACAAAGAAGTTCATCTCGACTAAGTTCAGTATAAAGGACTTGGGAGAAGTAGATGTGATCTTAGGGATCAAGATCATCCGGACAGACACTGGACTGACACTGTCACAGTCTTATTATATTGAGAAGATGATCATACTCTACGGGTATCAGGATCTTCTAGTGATCGATACGCTTTACATGTGTGATATGAAGCTGAAGCCTAATTCGAAAGAAAGCATAAGGCAGCTGGAGTATGCAAGCATCATCGAAAGTTTGATGTATGCTACTACTGCCACAAGTCCTGACATATCTCATGAAGACTCAGACATATGCACTACAACGGAGATCCACCGGTAGTAGAAGGCTTCAGTGATGCCAGTTGGTGCTCAGAGTTGGAGAGCGAGAGGTCCACAGGTGGATTCATTTTCACAATGGATGAAACTGTTATATCGTGGAAGTCAAAAAAACAGACTATGCTCTCTCGTTCCTCTATGGAATTTGTGTTCTTCGCACTTGATACCGCAACGGAGGAAGCAGAATAGTTTTGGGAGCTCATGTATGATCTTCCAGTGGTTGGGGCACAAATACCGATAATTCCGATATACTGCGACAACCAGGCGACTACGGCGGTAGCATCAAATGACCTCTTCAACGGGAAGAAGAGGAATGTGCGGTTAAAGCTCATGGCAGTACACGATCTCATCAAAAGAGGTGTCATTGCAGTGATTGATGTTCAGAGTCAGGAGAACCTGACTGATCTGTTGACCAAGGGCCTCAAGCGCCAGCTGGTCTATGATATAGCTTGTAAAATAGGCTTGAAGGCATTCTGATATTATGTTATTGCAATCGAACCAAAAAGTCTTATGCTATTAGTTCAAAGAGAAATCTACTAGGCATCTAGCTTTTAGTTTAAGGGAGGACCACTAACTGGAAAAATATCAGGAACAATGGATGTCACGACCCACACCCACTTTTTGGACGCGAGCTCATGAGCAAGCCAGCTACGTATCGAGCGGACTCCTGCCCGACTCGAGTACGTATAAGCTGTCAAGGTCATGGTATCATGGCTAATATGGTAATCTACAGTGTATCTCAATCCACAAGAATATATAAGACAAGAATAAACAATTATGGATCATGGTCTGCAGCCCATTAGCATATTGTCCGATTAGATTCCAAGAATGATATGAGTCTATAAAATATACAGAATATATCATGGCATGGAATATAAAGCACAAAAGGATAATAAGGAAATATCACAAACAAATATCTGTATCCCTGCAGGTGTAATCACTACCATCATGATCCGCTAACTAACTTCACGCAATCAACTACTTGAAGAGATCATCAGGTCCTCAATGATCCGCAAACAAATATGCCTATCTAACAGTTTAATTATGCAATAATATAAACAGGATATAAACAGGAACTAGACATGAGACTGACATGTGGCTACTGACAGGTAACTATGATCAACTATGCATAAATGAACTGCTGGAAAATAAGAGATCAATGGAATACCAACCCTTGTCCCGATGTGGACTCGCAGGTCAGTTTCAAGACAAATTACCCTCGCCCCGTGTGTGGACTCGCAGGTGCAAACGGACAACCCTCGCCCCATGTGTGGACTCGCAGGTTGTAAACAATCAAAATAAGGAAATAGCAGTTCAATCACACATACTTGTAAACACGACTCAGTCAAGATATAGGTGACGACATGGTACAACTCTGTCATGACACAGGTAAGGGCAACTCTAGCATGAACCATAATGTGGACAAGCCTGGTGTAACTAAGCTATCAAGTCAGAAAATACTGATATACAAGCACGACAATAAACTAGTAAACATGGTATCATATAAATATATAGCAACTAAGGTAACTGAATATAACATACTAAAACAGATGAAATATAAACATAAAAATGAACTGTAGAGGGAGGCAAGGTATACTTGCCTGTTGATGATGCCCAATCTTTGTTGCACAATAGATACCAAGTCCAAGTCTTAGTCCAACATGCCTAGTCAGAAGTACACCCACAAATATATAAACATTATATTAATATCCCCTTATATATATTTTAATGTATTTTTGTAACTAATAACCAACCTTTTTTATTTATTTATAAAACGTATTTGTTACTATACTTTATTTATTAATTAAATTATTTTAATACGATATGGTTTCAGTGCCATCATATGTTACTTCCTTAGCTCCCTCCATATATATATAAATGATCCTTAATTAAGAAGAAAGGGAGGTCTTATTTGAAAGTATGCACAATAACTATTGGTTAAACTGTGACAAAGAGTGAATGGGAAGGAGAGAGAAGTGAAAGCTAAAGCTATTGCCTCATCATTCCATGTACTGCTCTATTCTTCCTATATTAACACCATTTTCTTCCTATAATGCATAGTGTTTCTTATAGTGTAATACCATGCTTTAGTTACTTCTCCCTCCGAAAACTTGCCCATATGAATAAATATGAGATAGTTGTAGGTTTACCTGGACGTGACAGAAAAACTTATTAGTTCGGCTTTGGCGGTCGACTGACAAAGTTGAGCTCTTGCGGTGAGGCTTGGACCCTGAGTTCAACACGGCTATGGTCGAGATAACGACGTTCATATGCCAAGAGTTGCGACCACGGGTGGGGACTAGACTACCGTCGTTTCTTTGGCAACGACAACTATTCTTGGTGCTCGACCAATTGTCTCGTACAACGTTGCCTGTGGCGGCGAACAAGGCATTATCAAGGAGGTGGCAGTACGCCACATGATATTGTTGTCGGAGTCAATGACAATGCCGGGTTATACGCAGGGTTAACAAGGATCGATGTTGTAGCGGTTGCTACCAACGACCCGACTGACCACAACGACTGCTCGAGCTAACGCGGGGAGGCTGGTTACACTGTTAGTGGTGGCCATGTGACGTCCACATATCGGATCGACAGAGGCTTCAAAATTGGCCCATTGGTTTCGGTCAGAGGCCGTTGCTGTAGTGCGGCCTCAGCACCGGCAGAGGAAGCTTGCACGAGTCGACACCGATCGCCGACGGTCATTCCTAACGGGAAGACAGCGTCCGATTTGCACACATGGCACTCCTTGTGGTCGCTGTGCACATGCAGCCAGTGGTACAGGTACGGCCAGCAGAACAGGTGTCCGCAAGAAGTGACCACGGGCTCCTTGGCCATGTCGAGGCAGACGTTACATTCAAAATTGGCGGCATTGGCAGCGCTCCTGCTCTTCTCCTCCTCTTCCTCTAGAGCCTCCTTGAACAGCTCGTTGTACTTGAAGCCGCAGGCCGACGCATCGGGCTCGGGCGAGGCGGAGCGGAAGGGCACCAGGCGGAAGCGGAGGTTCGACTCGATGATCGCGCAGAGCTGGGCCTCGAGCGGGTCGCCGGTCCTGAGCACGAGCGACTCCTCGGGCTCGTGCTCGGCAGAGTCGAGGTGCTGGTTCGGGTCCTCAGTGGGGCCGTCAGCGAAGAGAGAGCGGTCGTAGAAGGGTTGAAAGGGTCGTACAACTCGTCAGAGTCGTCGGAGGGGCGAGCGGAGTGGTCGACATCTCGTCGGAAGCGGGTGCGGACGCGTACATGGCGTGGCGGCTGTAGCTAAAGGCCTAGGGTTTTCCCAAGTAGTAAATGGTGATTATATATATATAGATGAAGGTGAGAAAACGGGTCTGGCATGGGGGAAGGCTTGTATGGGCTGGGCTTCTCTTCGGTTGGGCTGGTTGTTTTTGGTTTTTATTTTCTTTTTCTATTTCTTTTTATTAGCAACAACTAATGTATATATATATATATATATATATATATATATATATATATATATATATATATATATATATATATATATATATTCATATACATGTATACATACACACATATATAATATATATATTTATATATACACACACACACACACACACACACACATATATATATATATATAAAATATATATTCGTAACATACACATGTATAATATATATATTTATATATACATACACCTACACACACACACACACACTATATATATATATATATTTTTTTTTTTTTTTTTTTTTTTTCACACACACTATATATATATATATATATATATATATATATATATATATATATACACACACACACACACACACACACACACACACACACACACACACACACATATATATATATATATATATATGTGTGTGTGTGTGTGTGTGTGTGTGTGTGTGTGTGTGTGTGTGTGTGTGTGTGTGTGTGTGTATATATATATATATATATATATATATATATATATATATATATATATATATATATATATATATATACGTAACATATTTATATGTACATATGTTAATAAATTATAAATATAATTACTTGCCTATATGATCAATATTTATACCCTGATATTTATACATATATATACCACAAATTTCATACAGACAATACAATATTATAAATATAATCAATAACAATAATATCTAATAGTAATAAATATATTTATTTAATCACCATAAAATAATAAAATAATAATAAAATAGTTAAATGGTGGTTTGGTGAATCTATACTATTTACCTTTATCCGGGTCCAGAAAATTGTACAAATATTATAAAACAATATTTAATAATAAAATGCCAACTTTTGTACAAATATCCAATTAATTAAAAATGTACATCAATACCCAAAATAATTTAGGAACTATTTGTACACACATAAATATGCCTGTATTGTCATCTTTGGTCTCACTACAAGGTTACTTGGGCTCGGTTTCGGTTCGGGTCTAGTCCGAGCTAAATCGACACAAACCGGGTCTCCAACAAGTCAATAACATAATTAATAAATAATTTAAGATGTCTTTAGAGGTTAAGGCGCAACTTGACCTATTTTTTCTAGTTAGGACACACTTATGGCTGAGTCTTCCTTGGCATGGCTAATACACTAGTCAAGGCACGCCACTGCACTATCCGTGCCATGATTCCTAGTCGTCTGATACTTCAAAACTCAACCATGGCTAAAATCATATACCGTAATAATTAACTAAATAATCATTTATAAAAATCTAAAAAAAATTACCATTTAAAATAAATAAATAATAAAAAAATTATTTCAAAAATTTTCGGGAAGGGAAGCTACAAATTATCCACCATAAAAATAATTTCGTCGTCAAAATTCTAATTCGTAACTATTCCTTAAAATTCAAAGTCTACTATTACCTTAATCTCCTCAAATTTTAATTCCTCCAAAAATAGTTTATATCTTTCTCCTAGTCGTTTTGTAACTACGAAGCTTCGAGGACTTCTACCCACCTTTGGTCACACTACTCCTTAAAACACGGTCACTAAAATCTTATAATCTTCAAACTAGTTGCTAACAATTCTACCGACAGATATCTAGGCATATGGCAACTATAATCTTTCATATCTATAAACAAGCAAAACTTAATAATCATGCAATATTATACTATAATTTAAGAATTTCTGATGAATTTAGACAGCACGATCATTCGTCACCCCGGAATAGGAAGCGACGAGAATCAATGGTACGAAAAGCAAGAAAGTATAATCGAGAGCAAATATGGAGTTTTCATGGACGTAGAGAATTTCGAGAAGAATTTTCAAGGCAGTGTGTATTAAGATTTCTAAGGTTTAGTCATAGTCACAGGCTCGTATCTGTACAGTTACGTAACCGATACGATATGCTCTGACCTGCATGGGCCACCACAAAAACTTGTCACGACCCGCACCCGCTTTTCGGGCGTGAGCTCGTGAGCAAGCCAGCTACGTATCGAGCGGACTCCAGCCGACTCGAGTACGTATAAGCTGTCAAGGTCATGGTATTATGGCTAATATGGTAATCTACAGTATATCCCAATTCACAAGAATATATAAGACAAGAATGAACAATTATGGATCATGGTCTGCAGCCCATTAGCATATTGTCCGATTAGACTCCAAGAATGATATGAGTCTATAAAATAAGCATAATATATCATGGCATAGAATATAAAGCACAAAAGGATAATAAGAAAATATCACAAACAAATACCTGTATCCCTGCAGGTGTAATCACTACCATCATGATCGGCTAACTAACTCCACGCAATCAGCTATCTGAAGAGATCATCAGGTCCTCAGAGGACATAGTGTCACGACCCGATCCCAGATAATTGGGTCAAACCGGATCATGCCCAGCCTGCACCGTTGTTGAGACGGCGGCAGTAAGCTGTTCCAATAGCAGGTAACCATACAACAACAACTATATTTGTCACAACTCAACATCGGGAAATAAAACTTTATTAAACTTGGAATTTAAATACAAATGGAAAATGTTCTGAAATAAATAAACAGAGTGAAAATGATAACAATGCAGAGAAAGAAAATCTATCTATCAGCCGGATCATCGGCCTCAGTCCCAACGTCCTCCAATGGGGACTCTGGCAGCACTACCGGGTACAACACAGGGTCGTAGTAGCTGCTAATTAACAGCTCAGCATCCTCAATATCCCCTAAAAATGTATCTCCAGTCAGGAGCTTGTCTCTGATCATTCTCACCTTCTCTGCTGCTTCGGTCACCATCTCAAGTCCAAGCAACACTCGTTCTCCGACGTCGTCCCAGGCAAGTGGAGTGCGGCAACGACGTCCATTGAGTGCCTCGAACGGTGTCATCCCGATGCTAGCTTGGTAGCTGTTGTTGTAAGAGAACTCTACCAAGTGTAAATGGTCTTCCCAAGACCCTCCAAATTCTAGGACGCAGGATCTCAGCATATCTTCTAGCGTCTGGATTGTTCTCTCCGATTGCCCGTCAGTCTGAGGGTGGTAGGCGGTACCGAACTTCAGTTTGGTTCCTAAGCTGTCATGCAAACTCTTCCAAAAGTAAGAGGTAAATCTAGTATCTCTATCAGATACGATACTTACCGGAACTCCATAAATCCGGTAGATGTGCCGCATGTACAGTGCTGCCAACTTCTCGATAGATAAACCAATCTTGAAGGGGATAAAGTGAGCTGACTTCGTCAGTCGGTCCACAATAACCCAAATGGCATCCTTCCCTCCTTGGGATCGAGACAGTCCCGATACAAAATCTATCGTTATGTGCTTCCATTTCCACTCTGGAATGTCAAGCGACAGCAATAATCCTGCTGGTCTCTGTCTGCTAGCTTTAACTTGCTGACAAAATAAACATCTTGCCACATACCTGGATACATCCTTCTTTATTCCGTACCACCATACTATAGTTCGTATATCCCGGTACATTTTGTTGGCTCCTGGATGTATAGAATACTGCGACTGGTGCGCTTCTTGTATCAGCTCGTTCCTCAGTTCGCCAGTTGGTACGCAAAGCCTCGTACCATTCTTCAATGCTCCGTCGTTGGCGATTGAGAATCCTTCAAGTGTTCCTGCCAACACTTGGTCTCTAAGTTTGCAAAGCGTCTCGTCTTGGAATTGTGTCTCCTTGATCATGTCCATAAGACTCGAACGCACTTGCAACTGCATCAATGATGATTTAGCTCCTGGTACGATAGCTTCTCTTCCAAGTTTCTTCATCTCCTCCTCGGGTAGTACAATTTCCAATCCAAGCTTCTCCATGTCTTCCAGTAAATGGCGCTCCTTAGTCAAGAACATCGCCATCGGGTATCGACTAAGTGCATCTGTAACAACGTTAGCCTTACCCGGATGATACTGCAGGTTGATATCAAAATCCTTCATCACCTCCAGCCATCGTCTTTGTCTCATGTTCAGCTCCTTCTGAGTGAAAACATATTTCAGACTTTTGTGGTCCGTAAATATTTCTACTCTCTCTCCATACAGGTAGTGCTTCCAAAGCTTCAAAGCAAATATAACCGCTGCAAGCTCCAAATCATGTGTGGGATAGTTCTTCTCATGAGTCCGTAATTGTCTAGATGTATAGGCAATTACTTTCCCGTGCTGTTGAAGAACGCAACCCAGTCCTTTTCCGGAAGCATCACTATAGATTGAGAAACCGCCGGTACCTGCGGGTAGCGCAAGTATCGACGCAGTTGTAAGCCTCTTCTTCAGTTCCTCAAAAGCTGACTGGCATGCTTCAGACCATATGAACTCTTCATTCTTCCTGGTAAGCTTCGTCATTGGCTCCGTAATCTTGGAGAAATCCTTCACGAACTTCCGGTAGTAGCCAGCTAGTCCCAAAAAGTTCCTAATCTCTACAACCGAGCTTGGTGCAGTCCACTTCTCAATAGCAGCTATCTTCTTTGGATCCACCGAAATTCCTTTTTCTGTGACAACATGGCCCAAAAATTCTACTTTGTCTAAAAAGAATTCGCATTTGGATAGCTTACCATAGAGCTTCTCCTTCCTCAAGGTACTCAGCACTTTCCTCAAGTGCTCTTCATGCTCTTCCTCCGTCTTCGAGTAGATCAGTATGTCATCGATGAAGACAACAACAAACTGATCCAGATATTCATGGAAAACCTTATTCATGAAGTTCATGAATACCGCGGAAGCATTTGTCAGTCCAAACGGCATGACCAAGAATTCAAATTGCCCATACTTGGTGTTGAACGCCGTCTTGGAAATATCCTCCTTCCTGACCTTGATTTGATGGTAGCCTGATCTGAGATCTATCTTTGAAAATACCTTGGCTCTGCTCAATTGATCAAACAGGTCGTCGATCCGGGGCAGGAGGTACTTGTTCTTGATGGTGATGTTGTTCAGCGCCCGGTAGTCGATGCACATCCGTACGGTTCCATCCTTCTTGGGCACGAACAAAACTGGTGCTCCCCAGGGTGAAGCCCCGTCCCTGATAAATCCTTGTGCCTTCAGCTCGTCGATCTGATCCTTCATCTCCTTAGCCTCCTTGGGGTTGACTCTGTAGCATCCCCGAGAAATAAGGAAAGAGCCGGGTACTAGATCGATGGTGAATTCTACACCTCAATCCGACAGCAATCCTGGAAGACTATCTGGAAAGACATCCATAAATTCCGCAATGATAGGGTGAGGAGGCCCGGGTTCTTCGGTGATTGAGGAGTAGGAAATACTCTTCATATCTTCCGGAGCCCGAGAGATTTAAACTCCGGTTCTCCTGGTGGGCTGAAGATTACACATCCTCGGTGACAATCTATCAGCGCATGCTGTTCACTTAACCAGTCCATCCCTAGGACTACATCATAGTTAGACAGGGGCATCACTAGCAAAGGTGTTGAGAACTGATGGCCAGAGATAGTTATGGGACAATTACAAGCTTCAGTGATGGGTATAGGTCCACCACCGGTCATAACTCTACTAATCACCTTGCTAAGTCCCGAATCTATGTGGTGTACAGATATAAACTTTGATGATATAAAACTATGTGATGCACCCGAGTCAAATAATGCTAGAGCAGGATGTGAAAACACATAAATAGAACCTGTGATGACATCTGCGGTGGGTTCCTGCTCTGGCTCCTGCTCATCAGCTGCTAGGGCAAAAGCTCGCCCGGTCTTCTGCTGGTAATGTCCAAACTGTTGTTGCTGAGTAGGTAGGGGAGCTCTTTGCTGGTTGGTTCCGGTCCGGTGGGCTGACATGGGATAGTCTTTCACTTGGTGGGTGGCAGACCCACAAACTAGGCAGTGTCCTAGCCTCTTCCTGCAGATGTTCGATTGATGTCCTGGCCTCTTGCAATAGTCACAGACAGGGATCTGCTTCTGGTGTGCTCTGTCATTGGTTCTCGCCTGATGATGATGCTGCTGGTGGTGCGAGGGCCTGTTGCTGTTATTGTTGGGCCTCTTTTGACTACCCTGGAAGTTGCTAGTTCCAGGATACTCCCTCTTGGATCGAGAAGGCTGGCTCTTCTCCACGTCTTGAGCTCGGATCAGGATTCTCTCATAAGTCTTTGCGCCACCTGCGATCACAGGGGTACGAATCTCTTCTCTTAGGCCATACCTGAATCGTTCAGCACGATCCTTGGGGTCAGCTACCAGGTTCTGGGTAAAGCGGCTTAGTCGGCCAAACTCTGCCGCATATTCGCTGACCGTCATGTTCCCCTGCTTCAGGTCCTGGAATTACCTTTCCATCTCCCGCATCTCAGATGTTGGGAAGAACTTCATGCGGAACAGCCTCTTGAAGGTGTCCCAGTCGAGCTGTTTGTCCTGGAGTCGGGGTTCATTCCGATACCAGGTGCTCGCCACATCCTGTAGTTGCAGTCCTACAGCTTCTGTCTTAAGGTCCTCCGGGAGTCGAGCGATGCTCAAGAGACGCTCCATACTATCCAGCCATTCATCGGCGTAGATGATACCCTCGGTTCCTTTGAAAGGTCGAGGGCCTTGCTTCTTAAAGCTTTCTATGTCTTCCACCTTCATGCAATAATACGCCTTTAATCAAAAGAATGGCCTTAATGAAATATAACTTAACTCCTGAATCATGCTTACCTTGGCAGATCGTGGCTCCGATGAAGTGGTTCCTCCTCTCTCGAGGGCAGCTATGGCCACGTTTTGGGCATTCTCCATGCCTTCTCTCATAATTGCGGTCTGCTCGCGATAGGCTTCAGCTTGGGCAGCAGTCTGCTCTCTGTGGGCTTCTGCTTGAGCTCTCTGTGCTTCAAGCACTCCTCGTAGCATTCCCACTAGGTCAGTGGGATCCACGGGTACTGGTGGGGCAGCTGGTGCGGGCACTATCGCAGGGATCTGCAGCTCAGCCCGGGGAAGTGCCAGTTCCGTCGTTTGTGCTGTGGAAGCATAAACGGGCCGGGGAGCTGGTGCAGCATGGGGACGGTCTGTCAGCTGCAAGGGAGGTGGGTCCCGGCGTACTTGAGGAGGGGTGTGATCAGTTGATGACACCTCATCGTCAGCAGGACCGGATCGGGTAGTCTTTCCTTTGGCCATGATCTGGAAGGTTTAGGGTACATACATAAGCAAGGTATCCTACCAGTCTATAATCAAACAAAAATATTTATTTATATAATTCGGTCCTATGTCGTGACAAATCAATGTTCTAGTGTTCTAATTGTTTCTAGGTATGTTTTCCTAAGTTGTTGTATGACCTGCATGGGCCACCACTAAAAACATGTCACGACCCGATCCCAGATAATTGGGTCGAACCAGATCATGCCCAGCCTGCACCGTTGTTGAGACGACGGCAGTAAGCTGTTCCAATAGCAGGTAACCATACAACAACAACTATATTTGTCACAACTCAACATCGGAAAATAAAACTTTATTAAACTTGGAATTTAAATACAAATGGGAAATATTCTAAAATAAATAAACAGAGTGAAAATGACAACAATGCAGAGAAAGGAAATCTATCTATCAGCCGGATCATCGGCCTCAGTCCCAACGTCCTCCAATGGGGACTCTGGCAGTACTACCGGGTACAACATAGGGTCGTAGTAGCTGCTGATTAACAGCTCAGCATCCTCAATATCCCCTAAAAATGTATCTCCAGTCAGGAGGGAGCAAAGTACAATTCATGCTAATTTAACAGTTAAATTAAATAATAGAATCATGCAGTTCTAAACAGTTTAAATATGAACAGTTTTCAGCAGTAAAATAGTGTGATTTGAACAGGCAATAAAATATGACCGGCTTGGGTTTGTTACAGTAAAGGATAGGAGATTTGTTACAGTATGGTCATACTCATTACACTATTCCCCCAGTCCCTAGTAGTTACAGTGCTCTCAGAGAGAGTTTCGTATTTGCATCGTGGTTTAAACTTGCAGTAAAGCGATTAATTAAATAACTGTAAACTAACACAAACTATACTTGCCTCAAAGGATTTGACTGGAGAGGTAGAAGACTTCGAGATAGGAAATCAGAATCGTCCTCGAATTCCTACATTCGAGAAATTGACTCAGATTCCAGGTTTACCAATCTAGCTACGCTAGTTGAAATTTCTATTTGTGTCCTAATCCAATTTTAATTCTTTTAATTAACAAAACACGAAAATACGATTATTTGTGCGTTGATTTAATACAAGGGAAAAGATCGTTTTAAACTTTTGAATTCGGAAAACTTCGTCGATACCAGATTAATTATTAAAACTTGGTATTTTTATAGTTTATAAATATAAAGCTAATTTTCTTATTTAGTGAGAAATACATGATTTTTTATTAAATAAAAACTGATAGATTTTAGGTGAGAAAATCTTAATTATTTTTATACGAAAATATTTTTTATTCAATTTTACTCGTTTAATACAAAAACTCGTAAAACCAGAAATAACTAAAATCTAAGCTACCAAATACAGTTACAGACCACAGCCAGCTGGGCTTATGCCCATTACAATTTATTTACATAAATTGAAATAAGACAAAACTGTCGTTAGTCCTAAACTTTAAATATGAATAAAATATGATCAGAATTAAATAGTAAAATAAAGATAAAATATAGAGTCTCAGATATGGTCCAATTCTCAACTGGGCTAATGCCTCAACGTCCGGGCGAAGACGGTTTCGTTTGCACTTAGCCGGGTCCATTGACCGATACGGTCGTCACCCAAATCTAAATATTAGATAAAATTCCGAAATCTGTTTTAAATTCATTTTTAAAATAATCTAGAATTTACGGAAAAATCCGACAGCATCTCCTCTGTTTTTGGTCAACCCAAAAACTGAAAAATAGCGTCGATACTTTCCTGCAAATCCCAAACCAGGGAAACCCAAATATGTATATGTATAATAATCCACAACCAAACCACAGAATAATCGGAATGACCCGAATAATTTTCGGAAATCCGATTCCAAACCAAAAGCGTGTCAGAATGCTACCGGAAAAATCAGGAAAGCCAAAACATACCAAAAATCAATTTCCAAAATATTTCGGAAATCCAAAATAATCCACAGAACCTTTCCGAAGGTTCCGAAAAAATACAACGTCGCTAAAACCGAATTCCCAAAGGGAATCGGGGTCCATTTCTTATCATAGACTGCATAGAAATTGGACGGGACAGGGGTTATACCTCAGGTTGCTCGGCTAGAGCTCTCAGATGAAATATAGAGAAAGAAATAAGAGCTCCGAACAGCAAAAGCAACTCGGAACAGCGCTGATTCGGAGTCCGAGATGCGACGGGGTGCTGGGACAGCAGCGAACAGCAGCAACGCTGTCACGGAACAGCAGATCGGGGCACGGGGACGCGGCTAGGGAAGCTGGACAGACCAAAGGGGCGCGCGGCTGCGGGATCCGGCGGGGTCGGCCGGAGGCAGCGGCCAGGGGCTCGGTCGGAGGGGACGCGGGCCAGGGGGAAGTCGGCCAGAGGGGGCGCGGCCAGGGGGAAGTTGGCCAGGGGCACGCGGGCGTTGGCCTGGAGAAGGCCGGCCGGAGGGTCGGGTTGGCGTCGGGCGCTGCGCATAGGGGGTGCGGTCGTGAGGCGCAGGGGGTTTGGCCGCGGGGCGTCGGGCCTGGAGGGAGGCCGGCGGGTCCGTGGTTGGGCGGGGCGAGCTCGGCGTCGGGGAGAGACTTCGAGAAAGGGCTTCGGGGAAGAGGGTTTGTGCTCTTGTGAAGAGAGATGAGAGGGTTCTGTTAGTGGTGATGGAGAGGTTTCTTCTCTTATGAGTGAAGTAGTTGAGTAGAAGGAGAGAGTGGTGAGTAATAAAGGGAATGGTGGGGGTGATCTGTGTGGAGGGAAGAAGGGAGTGGAGAGAAAGAATAGGGGGAAGGAAGTGTTCACATGTGCTGGTCCTTCGGGACCAGCTCTCCAATATTTCTTTTTTTTTATAACTATTAGCCAAATTAGGATTTAATAGGAAAGGGGGTTCGGGCTCAGGCTCGGGTCTGGGTTCGGGCTCGGGTCTGGGTTTGAACTCAAAAATTCATGTTATTAATTTTTGAAATAATTTTAACACTCAATATTTTAATAATAATAATAGAAATACTAATAATAATTTAATTCACAGAAAATGGGTTTCACACATAGCAAGATACATAAAAATATGCCTATCTAACAGTTTAATCATGCAATAATATAAACAAGGTATAAACAAGGAACTAGACATGAGACTGACATGTGGCTACTGACAGGTAACTATGAACATGGATACGGGATCAACTATGCATAAATGAACTGCTGGAAAATAAGAGATCAACGGAATAGCAACCCTCGTCCCGATGTGGACTCGCAGGTCAGTTTTAAGACAAGTCACCCTCGCCCCGTGTGTTGACTCGCAGGTACAAACGGACAACCCTCGCCCCGTGTGTGGACTCGCAGGTTGTAAACAATCAAAATAAGGAAGTAGCAGTTCAATCACACATACTTGTAGACATAACTCAGTCAAGGTACATGTGACGACACGGTACAACTCAGTCATGACACAGGTAAGGACAACTCTAGCATGAACCATAATGTGGACAAGCCTTGTGTAACTACGCTATCAAGTCAGAAAATACAGATATACAAGCAAGACAATAAACTAGTAAACATGGTATCATATAAATATATAGAAACTAAGGTAACTGAATATAACATACTAAAACAGATGAACTATAAGCATGAAAATGAACTGTAGAGGAAGGCAAGGTATACTTGCCTGTTGATGATGCCCAATCTTTGTTGCACGATAGATACCAAGTCCAAGTCTTAGTCCAACATGCCTAGTCAGAAGTACACCCACAAATATATAAACATTATATTAATATCCCCTTATATATATATATTTTCATGTATATTTTGTAACTAATAACCAACCTTTTTTATTTATTTATAAAACGTATTTGTTACTATACTTTATTTATTAATTAAATTATTTTAATACGATATGGTTTCAGTGCCATCATATGTTACTTCCTTAGCTCCCTCCATATATATATAAATGATCCTTAATTAAGAAGAAAGGGAGGTCTTATTTGAAAGTATGCACAATAACTATTGGTTAAACTGTGACAAAGAGTGAATGGGAAGGAGAGAGAAGTGAAAGCTAAAGCTATTGCCTCATCATTCCATGTACTGCTCTATTCTTCCTATATTAACACCATTTTCTTCCTATAATGCATAGTGTTTCTTATAGTGTAATACCATGCTTTAGTTACTTCTCCCTCCGAAAACTTGCCCATATGAATAAATATGAGATAGTTGTAGGTTTACCTGGACGTGACAGAAAAACTTATTAGTTCGGCTTTGGCGGTCGACTGACAAAGTTGAGCTCTTGCGGTGAGGCTTGGACCCTGAGTTCAACACGGCTATGGTCGAGATAACGACGTTCATATGCCAAGAGTTGCGACCACGGGTGGGGACTAGACTACCGTCGTTTCTTTGGCAACGACAACTATTCTTGGTGCTCGACCAATTGTCTCGTACAACGTTGCCTGTGGCGGCGAACAAGGCATTATCAAGGAGGTGGCAGTACGCCACATGATATTGTTGTCGGAGTCAATGACAATGCCGGGTTATACGCAGGGTTAACAAGGATCGATGTTGTAGCGGTTGCTACCAACGACCCGACTGACCACAACGACTGCTCGAGCTAACGCGGGGAGGCTGGTTACACTGTTAGTGGTGGCCATGTGACGTCCACATATCGGATCGACAGAGGCTTCAAAATTGGCCCATTGGTTTCGGTCAGAGGCCGTTGCTGTAGTGCGGCCTCAGCACCGGCAGAGGAAGCTTGCACGAGTCGACACCGATCGCCGACGGTCATTCCTAACGGGAAGACAGCGTCCGATTTGCACACATGGCACTCCTTGTGGTCGCTGTGCACATGCAGCCAGTGGTACAGGTACGGCCAGCAGAACAGGTGTCCGCAAGAAGTGACCACGGGCTCCTTGGCCATGTCGAGGCAGACGTTACATTCAAAATTGGCGGCATTGGCAGCGCTCCTGCTCTTCTCCTCCTCTTCCTCTAGAGCCTCCTTGAACAGCTCGTTGTACTTGAAGCCGCAGGCCGACGCATCGGGCTCGGGCGAGGCGGAGCGGAAGGGCACCAGGCGGAAGCGGAGGTTCGACTCGATGATCGCGCAGAGCTGGGCCTCGAGCGGGTCGCCGGTCCTGAGCACGAGCGACTCCTCGGGCTCGTGCTCGGCAGAGTCGAGGTGCTGGTTCGGGTCCTCAGTGGGGCCGTCAGCGAAGAGAGAGCGGTCGTAGAAGGGTTGAAAGGGTCGTACAACTCGTCAGAGTCGTCGGAGGGGCGAGCGGAGTGGTCGACATCTCGTCGGAAGCGGGTGCGGACGCGTACATGGCGTGGCGGCTGTAGCTAAAGGCCTAGGGTTTTCCCAAGTAGTAAATGGTGATTATATATATATAGATGAAGGTGAGAAAACGGGTCTGGCATGGGGGAAGGCTTGTATGGGCTGGGCTTCTCTTCGGTTGGGCTGGTTGTTTTTGGTTTTTATTTTCTTTTTCTATTTCTTTTTATTAGCAACAACTAATGTGTATATATATATATATATATATATATATATATATATATATATATATATATATATATATATACATGTATACATACACACATATATAATATATATATTTATATATATACACACACACACACACACACACACACACACACACATATATATATATATATAAAATATATATTCGTAACATACACATGTATAATATATATATTTATATATACATACACCTACACACACACACACACTATATATATATTTTTATATATATATATATATATATATATATATATATATATATATATATATATATATATACACACACACACACACACACACACACACACATATATATATATAAAATATATATATATATATATATATATATATATATATATATATATATATATATATATATATATATATATATATATATATATATATATATATATATATACGTAACATATTTATATGTACATATGTTAATAAATTATAAATATAATTACTTGCCTATATGATCAATATTTATACCCTGATATTTATACATATATATACCACAAATTTCATACAGACAATACAATATTATAAATATAATCAATAACAATAATATCTAATAGTAATAAATATATTTATTTAATCACCATAAAATAATAAAATAATAATAAAATAGTTAAATGGTGGTTTGGTGAATCTATACTATTTACCTTTATCCGGGTCCAGAAAATTGTACAAATATTATAAAACAATATTTAATAATAAAATGCCAACTTTTGTACAAATATCCAATTAATTAAAAATGTACATCAATACCCAAAATAATTTAGGAACTATTTGTACACACATAAATATGCCTGTATTGTCATCTTTGGTCTCACTACAAGGTTACTTGGGCTCGGTTTCGGTTCGGGTCTAGTCCGAGCTAAATCGACACAAACCGGGTCTCCAACAAGTCAATAACATAATTAATAAATAATTTAAGATGTCTTTAGAGGTTAAGGCGCAACTTGACCTATTTTTTCTAGTTAGGACACACTTATGGCTGAGTCTTCCTTGGCATGGCTAATACACTAGTCAAGGCACGCCACTGCACTATCCGTGCCATGATTCCTAGTCGTCTGATACTTCAAAACTCAACCATGGCTAAAATCATATACCGTAATAATTAACTAAATAATCATTTATAAAAATCTAAAAAAAATTACCATTTAAAATAAATAAATAATAAAAAAATTATTTCAAAAATTTTCGGGAAGGGAAGCTACAAATTATCCACCATAAAAATAATTTCGTCGTCAAAATTCTAATTCGTAACTATTCCTTAAAATTCAAAGTCTACTATTACCTTAATCTCCTCAAATTTTAATTCCTCCAAAAATAGTTTATATCTTTCTCCTAGTCGTTTTGTAACTACGAAGCTTCGAGGACTTCTACCCACCTTTGGTCACACTACTCCTTAAAACACGGTCACTAAAATCTTATAATCTTCTAACTAGTTGCTAACAATTCTACCGACAGATATCTAGGCATATGGCAACTATAATCTTTCATATCTATAAACAAGCAAAACTTAATAATCATGCAATATTATACTATAATTTAAGAATTTCTGATGAATTTAGACAGCACGATCATTCGTCACCCCGGAATAGGAAGCGACGAGAATCAATGGTACGAAAAGCAAGAAAGTATAATCGAGAGCAAATATGGAGTTTTCATGGACGTAGAGAATTTCGAGAAAAATTTTCAAGGCAGTGTGTATTAAGATTTCTAAGGTTTAGTCATAGTCACAGGCTCGTATCTGTACAGTTACGTAACCGATACGATATGCTCTGACCTGCATGGGCCACCACAAAAACTTGTCACGACCCGCACCCGCTTTTCGGGCGTGAGCTCGTGAGCAAGCCAGCTACGTATCGAGCGGACTCCAGCCGACTCGAGTACGTATAAGCTGTCAAGGTCATGGTATTATGGCTAATATGGTAATCTACAGTATATCTCAATTCACAAGAATATATAAGACAAGAATGAACAATTATGGATCATGGTCTGCAGCCCATTAGCATATTGTCCGATTAGACTCCAAGAATGATATGAGTCTATAAAATAAGCAGAATATATCATGGCATAGAATATAAAGCACAAAAGGATAATAAGGAAATATCACAAACAAATACCTGTATCCCTGCAGGTGTAATCACTACCATCATGATCGGCTAACTAACTCCACGCAATCAGCTATCTGAAGAGATCATCAGGTCCTCAGAGGACATAGTGTCACGACCCGATCCCAGATAATTGGGTCAAACCGGATCATGCCCAGCCTGCACCGTTGTTGAGACGGCGGCAGTAAGCTGTTCCAATAGCAGGTAACCATACAACAACAACTATATTTGTCACAACTCAACATCGGGAAATAAAACTTTATTAAACTTGGAATTTAAATACAAATGGAAAATGTTCTGAAATAAATAAACAGAGTGAAAATGATAACAATGCAGAGAAAGAAAATCTATCTATCAGTCGGATCATCGGCCTCAGTCCCAACGTCCTCCAATGGGGACTCTGGCAGCACTACCGGGTACAACACAGGGTCGTAGTAGCTGCTAATTAACAGCTCAGCATCCTCAATATCCCCTAAAAATGTATCTCCAGTCAGGAGCTTGTCTCTGATCATTCTCACCTTCTTTGCTGCTTCGGTCACCATCTCAAGTCCAAGCAACACTCGTTCTCCGACGTCGTCCCAGGCAAGTGGAGTGCGGCAACGACGTCCATTGAGTGCCTCGAACGGTGTCATCCCGATGCTAGCTTGGTAGCTGTTGTTGTAAGAGAACTCTACCAAGTGTAAATGGTCTTCCCAAGACCCTCCAAATTCTAGGACGCAGGATCTCAGCATATCTTCTAGCGTCTGGATTGTTCTCTCCGATTGCCCGTCAGTCTGAGGGTGGTAGGCGGTACCGAACTTCAGTTTGGTTCCTAAGCTGTCATGCAAACTCTTCCAAAAGTAAGAGGTAAATCTAGTATCTCTATCAGATACGATACTTACCGGAACTCCATAAATCCGGTAGATGTGCCGCATGTACAGTGCTGCCAACTTCTCGGTAGATAAACCAACCTTGAAGGGGATAAAGTGAGCTGACTTCGTCAGTCGGTCCACAATAACCCAAATGGCATCCTTCCCTCCTTGGGATCGAGACAGTCCCGATACAAAATCTATCGTTATGTGCTTCCATTTCCACTCTGGAATGTCAAGCGACAGCAATAATCCTGCTGGTCTCTGTCTGCTAGCTTTAACTTGCTGACAAAATAAACATCTTGCCACATACCTGGATACATCCTTCTTTATTCCGTACCACCATACTATAGTTCGTATATCCCGGTACATTTTGTTGGCTCCTGGATGTATAGAATACTGCGACTGGTGCGCTTCTTGTATCAGCTCGTTCCTCAGTTCGCCAGTTGGTACGCAAAGCCTCGTACCATTCTTCAATGCTCCGTCGTTGGCGATTGAGAATCCTTCAAGTGTTCCTGCCAACACTTGGTCTCTAAGTTTGCAAAGCGTCTCGTCTTGGAATTGTGTCTCCTTGATCATGTCCATAAGACTCGAACGCACTTGCAACTGCATCAATGATGATTTAGCTCCTGGTACGATAGCTTCTCTTCCAAGTTTCTTCATCTCCTCCTCGGGTAGTACAATTTCCAATCCAAGCTTCTCCATGTCTTCCAGTAAATGGCGCTCCTTAGTCAAGAACATCGCCATCGGGTATCGACTAAGTGCATCTGTAACAACGTTAGCCTTACCCGGATGATACTGCAGGTTGATATCAAAATCCTTCATCACCTCCAGCCATCGTCTTTGTCTCATGTTCAGCTCCTTCTGAGTGAAAACATATTTCAGACTTTTGTGGTCCGTAAATATTTCTACTCTCTCTCCATACAGGTAGTGCTTCCAAAGCTTCAAAGCAAATATAACCGCTGCAAGCTCCAAATCATGTGTGGGATAGTTCTTCTCATGAGTCCGTAATTGTCTAGATGTATAGGCAATTACTTTCCCGTGCTGTTGAAGAACGCAACCCAGTCCTTTTCCGGAAGCATCACTATAGATTGAGAAACCGCCGGTACCTGCGGGTAGCGCAAGTATCGACGCAGTTGTAAGCCTCTTCTTCAGTTCCTCAAAAGCTGACTGGCATGCTTCAGACCATATGAACTCTTCATTCTTCCTGGTAAGCTTCGTCATTGGCTCCGTAATCTTGGAGAAATCCTTCACGAACTTCCGGTAGTAGCCAGCTAGTCCCAAAAAGTTCCTAATCTCTGCAACCGAGCTTGGTGCAGTCCACTTCTCAATAGCAGCTATCTTCTTTGGATCCACCGAAATTCCTTTTTCTGTGACAACATGGCCCAAAAATTCTACTTTGTCTAAAAAGAATTCGCATTTGGATAGCTTACCATAGAGCTTCTCCTTCCTCAAGGTACTCAGCACTTTCCTCAAGTGCTCTTCATGCTCTTCCTCCGTCTTCGAGTAGATCAGTATGTCATCGATGAAGACAACAACAAACTGATCCAGATATTCATGGAAAACCTTGTTCATGAAGTTCATGAATACCGCGGAAGCATTTGTCAGTCCAAACGGCATGACCAAGAATTCAAATTGCCCATACTTGGTGTTGAACGCCGTCTTGGAAATATCCTCCTTCCTGACCTTGATTTGATGGTAGCCTGATCTGAGATCTATCTTTGAAAATACCTTGGCTCTGCTCAATTGATCAAACAGGTCGTCGATCCGGGACAGGAGGTACTTGTTCTTGATGGTGATGTTGTTCAGCGCCCGGTAGTCGATGCACATCCGTACGGTTCCATCCTTCTTGGGCACGAACAAAACTGGTGCTCCCCAGGGTGAAGCCCCGTCCCTGATAAATCCTTGTGCCTTCAGCTCGTCGATCTGATCCTTCATCTCCTTAGCCTCCTTGGGGTTGACTCTGTAGCATCCCCGGGAAATAAGGAAAGAGCCGGGTACTAGATCGATGGTGAATTCTACACCTCAATCCGACAGCAATCCTGGAAGACTATCTGGAAAGACATCCATAAATTCCGCAATGATAGGGTGAGGAGGCCCGGGTTCTTCGGTGATTGAGGAGTAGGAAATACTCTTCATATCTTCCGGAGCCCGAGAGATTTAAACTCCGGTTCTCCTGGTGGGCTGAAGATTACACATCCTCGGTGACAATCTATCAGCGCATGCTGTTCACTTAACCAGTCCATCCCTAGGACTACATCATAGTTAGACAGGGGCATCACTAGCAAAGGTGTTGAGAACTGATGGCCAGAGATAGTTATGGGACAATTACAAGCTTCAGTGATGGGTATAGGTCCACCACCGGTCATAACTCTACTAATCACCTTGCTAAGTCCCGAATCTATGTGGTGTGCAGATATAAACTTTGATGATATAAAACTATGTGATGCACCCGAGTCAAATAATGCTAGAGCAGGATGTGAAAACACATAAATAGAACCTGTGATGACATCTGCGGTGGGTTCCTGCTCTGGCTCCTGCTCATCAGCTGCTAGGGCAAAAGCTCGCCCGGTCTTCTGCTGGTAATGTCCAAACTGTTGTTGCTGAGTAGGTAGGGGAGCTCTTTGCTGGTTGGTTCCGGTCCGGTGGGCTGACATGGGATAGTCTTTCACTTGGTGGGTGGCAGACCCACAAACTAGGCAGTGTCCTAGCCTCTTCCTGCAGATGTTCGATTGATGTCCTGGCCTCTTGCAATAGTCACAGACAGGGATCTGCTTCTGGTGTGCTCTGTCATTGGTTCTCGCCTGATGATGATGCTGCTGGTGGTGCGAGGGCCTGTTGCTGTTATTGTTGGGCCTCTTTTGACTACCCTGGAAGTTGCTAGTTCCAGGATACTCCCTCTTGGATCGAGAAGGCTGGCTCTTCTCCACGTCTTGAGCTCGGATCAGGATTCTCTCATAAGTCTTTGCGCCACCTGCGATCACAGGGGTACGAATCTCTTCTCTTAGGCCATACCTGAATCGTTCAGCACGATCCTTGGGGTCAGCTACCAGGTTCTGGGTAAAGCGGCTTAGTCGGCCAAACTCTGCCGCATATTCGCTGACCGTCATGTTCCCCTGCTTCAGGTCCTGGAATTACCTTTCCATCTCCCGCATCTCAGATGTTGGGAAGAACTTCATGCGGAACAGCCTCTTGAAGGTGTCCCAGTCGAGCTGTTTGTCCTGGAGTCGGGGTTCATTCCGATACCAGGTGCTCGCCACATCCTGTAGTTGCAGTCCTACAGCTTCTGTCTTAAGGTCCTCCGGGAGTCGAGCGATGCTCAAGAGACGCTCCATACTATCCAGCCATTCATCGGCGTAGATGATACCCTCGGTTCCTTTGAAAGGTCGAGGGCCTTGCTTCTTAAAGCTTTCTATGTCTTCCACCTTCATGCAATAATACGCCTTTAATCAAAAGAATGGCCTTAATGAAATATAACTTAACTCCTGAATCATGCTTACCTTGGCAGATCGTGGCTCCGATGAAGTGGTTCCTCCTCTCTCGAGGGCAGCCATGGCCACGTTTTGGGCATTCTCCATGCCTTCTCTCATAATTGCGGTCTGCTCGCGATAGGCTTCAGCTTGGGCAGCAGTCTGCTCTCTGTGGGCTTCTGCTTGAGCTCTCTGTGCTTCAAGCACTCCTCGTAGCATTCCCACTAGGTCAGTGGGATCCACGGGTACTGGTGGGGCAGCTGGTGCGGGCACTATCGCAGGGATCTGCAGCTCAGCCCGGGGAAGTGCCAGTTCCGTCGTTTGTGCTGTGGAAGCATAAACGGGCCGGGGAGCTGGTGCAGCATGGGGACGGTCTGTCAGCTGCAAGGGAGGTGGGTCCCGGCGTACTTGAGGAGGGGTGTGATCAGTTGATGACACCTCATCGTCAGCAGGACCGGATCGGGTAGTCTTTCCTTTGGCCATGATCTGGAAGGTTTAGGGTACATACATAAGCAAGGTATCCTACCAGTCTATAATCAAACAAAAATATTTATTTATATAATTCGGTCCTATGTCGTGACAAATCAATGTTCTAGTGTTCTAATTGTTTCTAGGTATGTTTTCCTAAGTTGTTGTATGACCTGCATGGGCCACCACTAAAAACATGTCACGACCCGATCCCAGATAATTGGGTCGAACCAGATCATGCCCAGCCTGCACCGTTGTTGAGACGACGGCAGTAAGCTGTTCCAATAGCAGGTAACCATACAACAACAACTATATTTGTCACAACTCAACATCGGAAAATAAAACTTTATTAAACTTGGAATTTAAATACAAATGGGAAATATTCTAAAATAAATAAACAGAGTGAAAATGACAACAATGCAGAGAAAGGAAATCTATCTATCAGCCGGATCATCGGCCTCAGTCCCAACGTCCTCCAATGGGGACTCTGGCAGCACTACCGGGTACAACATAGGGTCGTAGTAGCTGCTGATTAACAGCTTAGCATCCTCAATATCCCCTAAAAATGTATCTCCAGTCAGGAGGGAGCAAAGTACAATTCATGCTAATTTAACAGTTAAATTAAATAATAGAATCATGCAGTTCTAAACAGTTTAAATATGAACAGTTTTCAGCAGTAAAATAGTGTGATTTGAACAGGCAATAAAATATGACCGGCTTGGGTTTGTTACAGTAAAGGATAGGAGATTTGTTACAGTATGGTCATACTCATTACACTATTCCCCCAGTCCCTAGTAGTTACAGTGCTCTCAGAGAGAGTTTCGTATTTGCATCGTGGTTTAAACTTGCAGTAAAGCGATTAATTAAATAACTGTAAACTAACACAAACTATACTTGCCTCAAAGGATTTGACTGGAGAGGTAGAAGACTTCGAGATAGGAAATCAGAATCGTCCTCGAATTCCTACATTCGAGAAATTGACTCAGATTCCAGGTTTACCAATCTAGCTACGCTAGTTGAAATTTCTATTTGTGTCCTAATCCAATTTTAATTCTTTTAATTAACAAAACACGAAAATACGATTATTTGTGCGTTGATTTAATACAAGGGAAAAGATCGTTTTAAACTTTTGAATTCGGAAAACTTCGTCGATACCAGATTAATTATTAAAACTTGGTATTTTTATAGTTTATAAATATAAAGCTAATTTTCTTATTTAGTGAGAAATACATGATTTTTTATTAAATAAAAACTGATAGATTTTAGGTGAGAAAATCTTAATTATTTTTATACGAAAATATTTTTTATTCAATTTTACTCGTTTAATACAAAAACTCGTAAAACCAGAAATAACTAAAATCTAAGCTACCAAATACAGTTACAGACCACAGCCAGCTGGGCTTATGCCCATTACAATTTATTTACATAAATTGAAATAAGACAAAACTGTCGTTAGTCCTAAACTTTAAATATGAATAAAATATGATCAGAATTAAATAGTAAAATAAAGATAAAATATAGAGTCTCAGATATGGTCCAATTCTCAACTGGGCTAATGCCTCAACGTCCGGGCGAAGACGGTTTCGTTTGCACTTAGCCGGGTCCATTGACCGATACGGTCGTCACCCAAATCTAAATATTAGATAAAATTCCGAAATCTGTTTTAAATTCATTTTTAAAATAATCTAGAATTTACGGAAAAATCCGGCAGCATCTCCTCTGTTTTTGGTCAACCCAAAAACTGAAAAATAGCGCCGATACTTTCCTGCAAATCCCAAACCAGGGAAACCCAAATATGTATATGTATAATAATCCACAACCAAACCACAGAATAATCGGAATGACCCGAATAATTTTCGGAAATCCGATTCCAAACCAAAAGCGTGTCAGAATGCTACCGGAAAAATCAGGAAAGCCAAAACATACCAAAAATCAATTTCCAAAATATTTCGGAAATCCAAAATAATCCACAGAACCTTTCCGAAGGTTCCGAAAAAATACAACGTCGCTAAAACCGAATTCCCAAAGGGAATCGGGGTCCATTTCTTATCATAGACTGCATAGAAATTGGACGGGACAGGGGTTATACCTCAGGTTGCTCGGCTAGAGCTCTCAGATGAAATATAGAGAAAGAAATAAGAGCTCCGAACAGCAAAAGCAACTCGGAACAGCGCTGATTCGGAGTCCGAGATGCGACGGGGTGCTGGGACAGCAGCGAACAGCAGCAACGCTGTCACGGAACAGCAGATCGGGGCACGGGGACGCGGCTAGGAAAGCTGGACAGACCAAAGGGGCGCGCGGCTGCGGGATCCGGCGGGGTCGGCCGGAGGCAGCGGCCAGGGGCTCGGTCGGAGGGGACGCGGGCCAGGGGGAAGTCGGCCAGAGGGGGCGCGGCCAGGGGGAAGTTGGCCAGGGGCACGCGGGCGTTGGCCTGGAGAAGGCCGGCCGGAGGGTCGGGTTGGCGTCGGGCGCTGCGCATAGGGGGTGCGGTCGTGAGGCGCAGGGGGTTGGCCGCGGGGCGTCGGGCCTGGAGGGAGGCCGGCGGGTCCGTGGTTGGGCGGGGCGAGCTCGGCGTCGGGGAGAGACTTCGAGAAAGGGCTTCGGGGAAGAGGGTTTGTGCTCTTGTGAAGAGAGATGAGAGGGTTCTGTTAGTGGTGATGGAGAGGTTTCTTCTCTTATGAGTGAAGTAGTTGAGTAGAAGGAGAGAGTGGTGAGTAATAAAGGGAATGGTGGGGGTGATCTGTGTGGAGGGAAGAAGGGAGTGGAGAGAAAGAATAGGGGGAAGGAAGTGTTCACATGTGCTGGTCCTTCGGGACCAGCTCTCCAATATTTCTTTTTTTTATAACTATTAGCCAAATTAGGATTTAATAGGAAAGGGGGTTCGGGCTCAGGCTCGGGTCTGGGTTCGGGCTCGGGTCTGGGTTTGAACTCAAAAATCCATGTTATTAATTTTTGAAATAATTTTAACACTCAATATTTTAATAATAATAATAGAAATACTAATAATAATTTAATTCACAGAAAATGGGTTTCACACATAGCAAGATACATAAAAATATGCCTATCTAACAGTTTAATCATGCAATAATATAAACAAGGTATAAACAAGGAACTAGACATGAGACTGACATGTGGCTACTGACAGGTAACTATGAACATGGATACGGGATCAACTATGCATAAATGAACTGCTGGAAAATAAGAGATCAACGGAATAGCAACCCTCGTCCCGATGTGGACTCGCAGGTCAGTTTTAAGACAAGTCACCCTCGCCCCGTGTGTTGACTCGCAGGTACAAACGGACAACCCTCGCCCCGTGTGTGGACTCGCAGGTTGTAAACAATCAAAATAAGGAAGTAGCAGTTCAATCACACATACTTGTAGACATAACTCAGTCAAGGTACATGTGACGACACGGTACAACTCAGTCATGACACAGGTAAGGACAACTCTAGCATGAACCATAATGTGGACAAGCCTTGTGTAACTACGCTATCAAGTCAGAAAATACAGATATACAAGCAAGACAATAAACTAGTAAACATGGTATCATATAAATATATAGAAACTAAGGTAACTGAATATAACATACTAAAACAGATGAACTATAAGCATGAAAATGAACTGTAGAGGAAGGCAAGGTATACTTGCCTGTTGATGATGCCCAATCTTGTTGCACGATAGATACCAAGTCCAAGTCTTAGTCCAACATGCCTAGTCAGAAGTACACCCACAAATATATAAACATTATATTAATATCCCCTTATATATATATATTTTCATGTATATTTTGTAACTAATAACCAACCTTTTTTTATTTATTTATAAAATGTATTTGTTACTATACTTTATTTATTAATTAAATTATTTTAATACGATATGGTTTCAGTGCTATCATATGTTACTTCCTTAGCTCCCTCCACATATATATAAATGATCCTTAATTAAGAAGAAGGGGAGGTCTTATTTGAAAGTATGCACAATAACTATTGGTTAAACTGTGACAAAGAGTGAATGGGAAGGAGAGAGAAGTGAAAGCTAAAGCTATTGCCTCATCATTCCACGCACTGCTCTATTCTTCCTATATTAACACCATTTTCTTCCTATCATGCATAGTATTTCTTATAGTGTAAGACCATGCTTTAGTTACTTCTCCCTCCGATAACTTGCCCATATGAATAAATATGAGATAGCTGTAGGTTTACCTGGACGTGACAGGAAAACTTATTAGTTCGGCTTTGGCGGTCGACTGACAAAGTTGAGCTCTTGCGGTGAGGCTTGGACGTTGATTTCGGCACGGCCATGGTCGAGATAACGACGTTCATATGCCAAGAGTTGCGACCACGGGTGGGGACTAGACTACCGGCATTTCTTTGGCAATGGCAACTATTCTTGGTGCTCGACCAATTGTCTCGCACAACGTTGCCTGTGGCGGCGAACCCAGTATTATCGAGGAGGTGGCAGTGCGCCCCATGATATTGTTGTCGAAGTCAACGACAACGCCTGGTCGCACACAGGGTTAACAAGGGTCGACGTTGTAGCGGTTGCTACCAATGACTCGTCTGGCCGCAGCGACTGCTCGAGCTAACGCGGGGAGGCTGGTTACACTGTCAGTGGTGGCCATGTTACGTCCATATATCGGATCAACGGAGGCTTCAAAATTGGCCCATTGGTGTCGGTTAGAGGCCGTTGCTGTAGTGCGGCCTCGGCACCGACAAGGAAGCTTGCACGAGTCGACACCGATCGTCGATGGTCATCCTAACGGGAGAAGCAGCATCCGATTTGCACACATGGCACTCCTTGTGGTCGCTGTGCACATGCAGCCATGGTACAGATGCGACCAGCAGAACATGTTCTCCCAAGAAGTGACCACGGGCTCCTTGGCCATGTCGAGGCAGACATTACATTCAAAATTGGCGGCATTGGCAGCGCTCCTGCTCTTCTCCTCCTCCTCTAGAGCCTTCTTGAACAGCTCGCTGTACTTGAAGCCGCAGGCCGACGCGTCAGGATCGGGCGAGGCAGAGCGGAATGGCACCAGGCGGAAGCGGAGGTTCGACTCGATGAACCCGCAGAGCTGGGCCTCGAGCGGGTCGCCGGTCCAAGGCACGAGAGACTCTCGGGCTCGCGCTCGGCGGAGTTGAGGTGCTGGTTCGGGTCTTAGTGGGGCCGTCAACGAAGAGAGAGCGGTCGTAGAAGGGTTGAAAGGGTCG
>JANAVB010041420.1:3762164-3787164 GCA_029216955.1 Iris pallida
AACGGTCAGTTTTTGACCGTAAGCTACAATGTGCCTCAGCAACAAATTGATGACAAGAAGAGTTGTCCTATGTATCTGTCAATATGGCATCTTATATCAATAGGACGCATCCAAGACGCAATTCGTCCCGGACTCTAAGCCAACAACAGTTCAACCGACCTTGACACTTTTGAAAGGGGTATATCAGTATACTCGGTCAATAAGTCAAAGATCGTTGTAATCTTCAGATTCAGAAGCTAGGGTACCCAGTCATTGGAGTCAAAAACTGATAGCGTTGATTCATACCTCTATACCAATCCCTCTGTATGTTCAAGGGAGGTTGAATCTTATGTTATCAGAGAAGAACCAGAGACGTCTACTTCTAATACAGAGCAACGTCTCTCAGCAGTGGAGCAATCACTGAAGGATGCTTGCCATGATGCAAAATACATCAAATAATAACAACTCAGCAAATTGTTCAGCCGGCAGTGGTAACACCGGTACAGGTAGCAGCGCAAACTCAAGATAGTCAAGGGGTTGACAATACCTTTGAATAATCTTAGTCAAGAGCCTGCTATCAATCAAAACTCCGCATCTCCAGATCCTCTCATTCCAGAAGATGTACCACCTCCGGTGGGTTTGGTACATCCAGCCACTATTAGTCAAATGTGCTTCCTCAAACTAGTGAAGTTATTCAAGCAGTACGTGAGTTAAAAGCACAGTTTGAGGTTCTTAAGCACAAGATCAGCTCCAGAGGTTAGGGATCAAGCAACCTTATCCTCCCCATTGGAATGATGTGCCTTTTCCTCCAAAATTAAAGCCACAATCTATGGTGTTATTTGATGGAAAGGCTTCTCCAAGTCAATATATCAATTATTTTGATATTATGACTGTGCATCTGCAAAAGAATGAGCTCTTCTCACCTGAGTTTTCATTGGGTGTTTGAAGGCACTGCATACGACTGGTATCACAGTCTGCCCGATAATTGCATATCGTCTTTTGACGAATTCAAAGCAATGTTTCTCTCTCGTTTCTTGAAGGAGGCATGGACATGAATATGTCCTCCTTAATAGAGATTAAACAGAAAGAGAAAAAGATACTCGGACGTTATTGAACGTTTCCGCAGGCTACTTTGAAGATGCCTCCTGGTATGCCAGATTCAGCATTAATTGTACATGCAAAATGAATCTGCGACCAACATTGCTGTCTTTACAGGCTCTCAATTCACAGATTGGGCCTCGTTCATTATAGCAGCAGTTTCAGCCGAGACCAATGGTAGATTGGCTCGTGAACATGGGATGATCTTCGCCTCAAAGACAAAGAAAGAAAGCCTCTTCAGGTAACAATTCCGCAATCACAATGGATAGGGAAGGAAACCCTAGTGGTGAATCTTTCAAAACCCAAAATGATGCCAAATAATTCGGAGTCTTCCAAACTAAAAGAAGAGTACTCTTTTGATAACAGTGATATCCCAGGGATATTCAATGTCTCATGAAGAGTGGTAAACTCCGATTCCAGAGCCAAAATGACCTAATGAGGTAAATCTAACTGATAATTCCAAGTATTGTATCTATCATAGATACATAAATCATCCTACCAAGGCTTGCTATTTTAAAGAAGAAATCCAAGAGTTGATAAATGCTAATGCATCGTTTTAACCAATGATGAGCATACAGTCACAACTAATATGATTTCTCTTCAATTTGGAGGTTTTCCTCACAGCAAGTTCCAGATGGGATTGTTCCAATTCCAAAGGCGACAATAAGATTGTGAATCTTCCGCCAGCTAGAGAGCAAAGTAAAGATTATTGCCTCTATATTAAAAAATGGTGAAATCATGTGGTACACCCTGACTTAGTACCTGAAATGGAAGATGAAAGTAAAACTTTAAAATCCAAAAAGGTCAAAAAGTCAAAACTGCAATATAATTTCTCATGTTGTTACTCCAGATCATGATGATTTGGATCATCTTTGGGATGACATTCCTTTGGAGGATAGACTAAGGGGTCTGAATATATGCCCTCCAAGTTTGCTCCTCCTATCAAACTCAAACTTACTCATCGGCAATGGTTAGCAATGAATAGTATCCCTTTATACAGGGCACAACAAGTTTTGCTGCTTATGAGAAAGCTCCTGTAGGGATTTTTCCTTTATCTCGAAAGCCCCTACTCCTGTGGCTACAGAGGTCTTTTACTTCTTCCTCTGTTGGATCATTTGTTGAGAGTCCGCTACCCACTCACATGTACAGTCAACAATCAGTCCATCTCATAAAAAAGATGGGCTATGACTTTCAAAAGGCGGAAGGCTTGAATTATGATAAAGGAATGCGAATTCCTTTACAAATTCAAGCAAAAATCTACCATTGGATTGGGATTTAAGGTTCCTCATAAAAATCCTCACAAGAAGAAGACTAAGGGAAAAAGACTAAATCCTGTAATATGGTACTTCATTCTCCTGAGTCTGAAGAAGAAACTTTTGTTGGTACGAGATCTGGGAAAGAATATCACAAAGATTATGAGGGAACTCCCAAAGAAGCAGATGACGTCACTAAAACACTACCAACTCAGTCATCTTCTATTTGCTGAATAAGACCTTCTAAACCATCAGCGGTTGAAAAAGGGAAACACAAAGCAGTACGCTTTGACGTCCCATTGAAGTCTGCTTCAAATCAAGGGTAGTGATGAAACCCTATAAGTTCGATATTCTAGCCCAATTAGCTAATACTCCGGCTAGACTTTCTATCTTTGAGTTGCTTCGTCTTTCTAAAGAAAGTCGAGAAACTTTGAGCGAAGCTTTGCTACAGGCAGATTCATCTAGCTCAACTCAAAAGTCCTGACATACCAGTGTCGTATCCCCAATATCATAGTGTGATGGAATCAATTCCTAACATTACCTTCACACAAGAAGATATGCTGTTAAAGCATAATAGACACGACAGGCCTCTGTATTACGCAGGGTATATTGACTCTACTGAAATTGACAGGATTTACATTGATCCTGGGTCTTCTATTAGCATTATTTTAAGAGTATGCTACGACCCTTGAGATTCCTACTAGTGATTTGACTTACACTAGTACAACAATAGTTGGTTTCAATTCTGGAAGAGTAAACCATTGGGAAGATTATCTGAAGATTCAAATAGGTGATCTTCGAACTATGGCGACCTTTTATGTTATCAACTCAGATGTATCTTACAACATCCTACTTGGAAGACCATGGATACATGAGCATAATATGTACCTTCAACTCTCCACCAATGCTTCAAGTATATAGATTCTCAAGGGATTGTGAAGACTGAATTGCAGACATCAATCCTTTTAAGGGTGTTGAAGCCTATTTCTCTGATTAATACTCTACAAACAGGAGCATGTGAAGGAAATATCTGATATGGCTGAAGATCGGTCGCCTGCAGAAGATCAATCTGTCGAAGATCCTTCAGAAGATCAACCTTTGATGATTAAAGTTAAAGGTCGAATTCAATCCCAACCTGTCAATGGTGAACCTTTGGTAATTAAAGTCAAAGGAAGAACTCAAGTTGCGTCTGATGAAGCTGTGAGGATTCCGGTCAAAAGTGGGTTCAAGCCAAACTGGTGATCAGCCTCTTATGATCAAGGTCAAAGGACGTACTTCTCGTACAATGATCCAGAACCACTGGTTATCAACCTTGGCAAGACTACGCTGAAGAGATGACGGTCCGTTAATGATCAATCCAAAGCATAATAGTCAATCTGTAATGATGTAAATATTGATCACTCTGTATTCTCTCATTTTAATAAAGATTTCCTTTTGGAGTATATGACTGTCAAATTTGTTGAAAGAATGACTTTATGCTGATAATCAAAGTCATCAACATAAAACTGACATAAATACAGATGAATTATATATTAATCATAAAAGAATTCTTTTCCTCCTCATGTGATGTTGGACCCTATGCTCAAAGGTTCCTAACATCTTCTCCTTATCTTCTACCTGTAGCCTATCATCACAAGCTTGTGTAACTTATAGACGTCACGAAGAATCTTATTTTGTGATCCCGTCTAATAAGAAAAACAAGCCCAAATTGTGTTTAGCTTGGCTAGAAATATCCCTGTTATTCAGACAGATGATTCATAGAGAAAGATAAAAATTAGAATTGTCAAATATAGTCAACAATCTCTTAAGATTATCCAAAATATGGATATGATTTAAAAACTATGCTAGGTCTCAATCAAGGCAAAGGGAGACGATTACCATTATGTGGTGATCCGTTTTATCAACGAACTCGTCATGGTTTGGGATATGATCCATCCCACATATTTAATAAAGATATGGAAGAAGAATTTTCTTCCAGTTCTTCACAATCCTCAGATTCTGAAGGAGTCCAGTATGTTGAATCTGAGTGCGTCTTTTAGTCAATATGGTTCAAACCGATCCGTTTTATCAACAAACTCGTCTTGGTTTGGGATCTGATACATCCCACATGTTTAATGAAGATATGGAAGAAGAATTTTCTTCCAGTTCTTTACAATCCTCAGATTCTGAAGGAAGCCAGTATGTTGAATCTGATGCTCTTTTCAGTCAACATAGTTCAAACTGATGGTGAATTGAGCTATTTGAAAATGATCCTTGGGCCCAACAAATGGATACTCAGTGGGAACTTCGATTTGAACAACGACAGCCACCCACAGAAGATGAAAATCCAGATTGATGTTGGAGATGAAACTACGTCTAAGCCGATATTATCAGTAAAAACCTTTTGAAGATGAAAAAGAAGAGTTGATAAAGCTGATTAAAGAATATTTGATATCTTTGCATGGAGTTATGAGGATATGCCGGGTATGGATCCTAAAGTAGCTACTTATAAACTCAATATTCTTCCTAATGCCAAACCTGTAAAACAACAGCAGCGGCATTTTCGACCAGATATGATGGATGCAATTGAAGCAGAAGTCAAAAAGCTGATCACATGTGGCTTTGTTCGTGAAGAACAACACCCAGACTGGGTTGCCAACATTGTTCCTGTCATGAAAAGAGAAAAGTTGAGTTTGCATAGATTTTGAGATCTCAATACAGCTTGTCCAAAAGACGAATTTCCACTTCCAATTACGATGTCATGATAGACAATACATGTGGTTTTGAACGCATGTCTTTCATGGACGAATTTTCAGGATATAACCAAATTAAGATGTATCCAGGAGATGAAAAGCATACTGCTTTCCGTACACCCCTTGGAGTTTATTGCTATGCAGTTATGCCTTTTGGTCTGAAAAATGTCGGTGCTACTTATCAAAGGGCCATGAGCAATATTTTTAAGAACATCTACGAAAAACAGTTGAATGTTATGTGGATGACATGCTGTCAAAAGTCGATTAAAAGATGATCACATTCAAGACTTGAAGATAGTATTTGAGTTGATGCGTCGACATCAATTAAAGATGAACCCTACTAAGTCTTTCTTAGGGTTTTAGTGGCAAGTTTTTGGGATTTGTCATTACTTCTCAAGGTATCCATGTTGATGATAAGGTCAAAGCAATTCTTGAAATGCTCCTCCATGTAATCTGAAAGAACTCGTGGCTTTCAAGGTCGCATTGCTTATATCAGAAGATTTATATCCAATCTTTCTGGGAGATGTACCTTTCTCTCGTCTATTAAAGAAAGGTGTATATTTGTTTGGGATGAAGCATGTCAAAAAGCCTTCAATGACATCAAGCAATACCTTACAAATCACCTGTTCTGGTACCCAGTAGTAGGAAGACCATTTTTGCTATATGTTCGAGCCTTAGATCATTCTCTTGGTGCTCTTCTTGCACAGAAAAGTGATAGGGTCATGAACAGCAATTTATTATCTTAGCCGAATGATGGTTGGAGCTGAACAAGGTATACTCCTGTGAAAAAGAATGTCTATCCTTGGTTTTTGCCATTCAAAAGATGCGATATTATGTAACAGGACAAACTATTCATGTCATATCCAGAATAAATCCTATTCGGGTATTGATGAGAAAGCCGAGCATTCTTAACTCCCGGTTAGCCACCTGGGCAATGTTGCTTACTCCCTATGATATGGTCTACCTCAAAAATTAGTGAAGGGTCAAGCGTTAGCTGACTTCTTAGCAGCTCATCCTATACCTGAAACTTCCAAACTATATGAGAATATTCCAGATGAAGTCGTAGATTGCAACATGACTTTGAGGGATGATATTTGGCAGCTATACTTTGATGGAGCATCACGAGTTGGACCTAAAGGCAATATTGTCTCCGGAGTAGGCATCGTCTTGGTCTCTCCTGATAAAATGGTCATATCGTACTTATTCTCTTAATGAACCATGTTCCAATAATGTGGCAGAATATAATGCTCTGCTAATTGGTCTTCAAGTAGCAAAACATTGGACATTGAGTTCCTGGAAGCTTATGGAGACTCTCAACTGATTGTTAATCAGGTCAGAGGGACATATGAAGTCAGAAATCCTGACCTCATTTCCTATCATCAAGTGGTAATCGAATTGGTTCTTTCATTCAAAGGATTTTTATTGAATTCGTACCACGTTCTAAAAATTTGGAAGCTGATTCTCTCGCTAGTTTAGCTGCAGATTTAGCAGTTCCAATTAGAAGACAAAACACCATTACTTTGTTGGATAGAGATCTATTCTGTGTCAAGAATAATTTACATATCGAACACAGTTATACTACAGAATCAAATTCTCAGCAAAGGATTGGAGAAGTCCATTTATTGATTATGCGGTTCATGAATTTTATCTGAAGATCCAAAGAAGAAGCTGCATCAATCAAAAGACGATCATTTCGATTCTACTATGATTCTTCTGTGCATATGTTGTATCATCGTCTTATGACGGACTTTTATTGCGTTGTCTTTCAGAAAGTGAAGCCAAACAAACATTACGTGAAGCTCATGATGGAGTTTGTGGGGTGCATCAACCAGGTCCGAAACTACAGGATCGTATTGAAGAATGGGTTATTATTGGCCTTCTATGATAGCAGACGCTGTGGATTATGCCAGACGGTAAAGTATGCCAGATTTATGCTGACTTTATTCACCAACCTTCTAAATTCTTACATCTAGCAGCTTCTTGGCCTTTCAAAGCTTGGGGCATGGATATTATTGGTCTAATTAATCCTCTTCTGTAAAAGGGCATCGGTTTATCCTGGCTATAACAATTATTTTTCTAAATGGGCAGAAGCAGTTCCTCTTGGAAGTAAAAACGTCTAATGTGGTTAGCTTCATCAAACATCATGTCATTTATCGTTTCGGAGTTTCCAGACGGATAATCCATGATAATGGACCACAATCTGCCAGTCAGGCATTTTATCGATTTGTGATAAGAATCGATCCAGAATATAGCTTCTACGGCTTATAATCCAGCTACTAATGGTTTAGCGAAAGCTTTCAACAAAACTATTATTAAACTTCTCAAAAAGTTCATCTCTTCTAATAAACGTGATTGGAATGAGAAACTTGGAGAATGTTTATGGTCTTATCGAACAATAGTCCGAACTTCCACTAGTTTTATACATTCTCACTGGTTTACGGATGCGAGGCTGTTCTTCCATTGGAAATTCAGATCCTGTCTCTTAGATAGCCATTGCTAATGAGCTACCTCTGAAAATAATGATCGCTTACGATTCTAAGAACTTGAGGGTCTGGACGAGAAGCGTCTTCAAGCACAACAGCACATCGAGCTATATCAAGCCTGTATATCTCGAGTTTTCAACCGTAAAGTTAAAGAGGGTATTCAAAGTCGATGAGCTAGTCTTAGCTGTCCGAAGACCTATGGTTATGACTCATAAGAGCAAAGGCAAGTTCCAAGCTAAATGGGAAGGTCCTTATGTAGTCGAGACAGTATTCTCCAATGGTGCCTATAGGTTATCAAAACCTAATGGAGATTTGATAATGATGCCAATTAATGGCAAATTCTTGAAGAAATACTATGTTTGAATTTCTTCTTTATTCCCCAGCTACCAAGGTTTGGTTAAGCTGATTATTTTTCCTAAAAGAGAATTTTGATTTTCTGTCTTACTATTTGATTTCAGAAAGAAAAAGATTTATTATTTATCATGTCCACATTACCTCTGAATAAATATTAAATATTTTTTCCTTATTCCATCTATCATGTCCATTACCTCTGAATAGATATTAATCTTTTTTTTGAGTCATTACGATCTATTATGTTCATATTACCTCTGATAGTATTGTATGCTCTAAAAAGAAAATAAGATTTATTATCTATCATGTCCACATTACCTCTGGATAGATATAATCTACTTTGTTGAGTTTGGAAAGACTTATCATGTCCATATTACCTCTGATAACTGTTCTCTATCTCGCAACCATTTTATAAAAAAAATTCATTCATTGCATGATTTGAAATATTACAGCAAAAGAAAGAAGAATACAAAATTCTTTATTGATGATATGAAAAGAAGAATACAAAATTCTTTATTTTCTAAGGTGGAGCAGATACATATTCAAGCATTTTCTGCAACTTGCCAAGCGCCTTTCACGAGAACTCAATACTTTGTAGTAGCTATGGTGCGACGAGCTTCTGGAGTACAGAGATGGGAGAGTTGGGCGAAGTAGCATCATTTTATCCATGGCATCATCAAGGGTTTTAATGGTAGCTTCAGCACAAAAACCTTTTCTTCCAATATTGAGCTCTGCGTCAAATGTTGGTCTCGAGCTGCAATCATCTGCTCTCTTTCTGTTTCAAACGAGCCAACTCTGTCTCAACTTCACGAATTCTATCATTTTGTTGATAGATTCTCATATTTGAAGTTTCATAAGCTTCTTATGTGTCTCCAGCAGGGGTTTATTTTCATTCAGAAAAGCTCGCTCCTTGGCAACTTTACTGCTGTATTCTGGAGAGATTCCTTAAAAATAGTCTCCGAGTGATGTATTCTGCAGATAAAGTATCATACTCGGTTTGGATGAGACTTTCAAGGGTTTCACATGACAGCCTTAGATATTCCTTGATAGGCTTCAAGTCCTTCCACCACCTTCTCCAAAGTTGCTGCTCTCTCGGCATCATTGAACATAGCAACGTTCCCAATGGTGGGAGCGATTGCAGCCTTCAAGCTTTCATAATTTAGGCCCTTCTTCAGGACCATCTTGATCAAAGCCGCTAGAGTTTTATAAAAAGCTTCTGTATGAATCTCAACTAAAAGATTCATTTCTGCATTAGAGCTTGATGTGGCAGCGAGCTCTACAAATTCTCTTCTGAAGACTGGGAGCAGATGTTGTTGCCTTGGTTGCAGGCTGAGAGGAAGTCATAGTTGTCGTTGCTACCAAGGCTAACTGATCCTCAGGAGGTCCAAAAACAATATTTTCAGTATTGTATGGATTATATCTCCAACCATTTCTGGAGCTGAAACTAATTGAGTTTCGGTGGCGGTGATTGTTGCGGAAGGAATGGTGATTGTTGTGATTGTTTGGGTTCAGCACTGTCTTCTCAAGAACTTGTGCCGGATCTGTAACAATAACTGAGGATGCTATTACTACGTCTCCGACTTTGGTTGATGGGTTGACAATGTCTTCATCACCTTCGTTGGCTGCAGGCCTTCAAGTTCTGGGAGTATTTCAGTTGCAGTTGGTTCTTCTGCAACTATTTCTTCATCTGCAGCTGGTTCTTCTGTAGCTAATTCTTCTTCTGTCTTCATCAAGAGAAGGCAATTCTTACTGAGCCTCTACTGCAGGCTCTTGTTGTACCACCATACATGGGGAACATTCTTCTTGAGCAGTATCTTCTTTTGAAGAAGAACTCCTTCAGATTCTGTTTCTTCTTCATGGATAGTCTCTTGAGAAGGAGGAGGGGCAACATGCTTTGCTACAATGATAACACCTACAAAGATTAGGCAAAACAGTTAATATACAAAATTATAATATATATTTATATATATAAAATTTTATGTAATTCATATTTTACCTGGAGTAGGTGCAGGACGTGCCAATAGTTCGTCATAATCTTGATCCCAGTCATCATCTTCTAAATCAAGAGCCGGTTCATCCGAGGGGATGGGTTCTGGATCTACAGTGTGAGTGGTGGCGGTGTCTTCGATAGCTTGCGCCTTTTGTGGCGAAGTGAGATGCATCGAAGTGCTGAGACGTCCAGGAGATAGGAGCCCCATAGTTTCTATTGCTACTGCTGATTGAGATGCTAAAGACCCTTCTCCAGGATGAGCTGAAGAAGATGCAATGTTTTGAGCTTCCTCGACTGGAGTTTCGCTTTCTGGAGTAGCGGCCCTCTGTCTGAAAGGCCCTTTAAAGTGACCTTTTTCTTCTTCTCTCGAGCAGCAACCGCTGTGTCGGATTTACGCTTCATATAGGTAGAAATTTTAATTCTCCTGCTGGTGCCTCCCTAAACCCGTGGGGATCACTTCCAGATATTCATCTGGAACAGCTGCATCATCGGGTATGTCCGAAGGTACCCTAACTGGTTCTTCGACGTTTCCTTCCTTAACCAATCGGTGACTTCCCTTAATGTTGTAGCCATTTGCAAAAGAACGATGGAAGCATAAAAACGAGCATCAGTTGTACTGGTGGCAGTTGACACAGAATTTAGCACTAGTACATCCAGCGATAAAATATCTCCATGCCCTTGCACCATCAATTAACTTCCATAATAGTTGAGGCATTGGAGGGATTACCAACGTGAAGTTGGTCATACCCGAATTGACGAGCAAACCGACTGGACAGGTATGGTTCGAAGATGCAGCTGCCCTCAATCCTATACATCAAATGACGGTCTGATGAATATCAGCCAATTAAAGATAGACGCAGGGAGCCCTGTCCTCCTTGACTTATATCTTAAATTGCACACCGAGGCAGTCGGCTGGAAAGGTGGTCTTGTGCAAAAAAGTTCCATCCATAAGAGTAGTTTAGTACTGCTCGAGTATCTGCCACTGAAGTTGCAATCCACGTGGCTTTATTGAACTTCTAGAGGAAAACCTCGCATTATCTTCAGGCCTGGTGGCAATAAACTGCAGTTGTGATGCAGTAACCAACCCATTAAATAAGTGTAGGGCATCTCTACCCTAGGAAAATCTTTACGGTAGGGAGCGTTATTGATCAGCTCCTCACCAAATGATCGCAGACCAACATTTATCCGACATACCATTGCCGGTAATAGGCTAAGTCTGGTCTTGAACACCAAACGTACTGCTGGCCATAGTATTTCGGTGGATTCTGTCAACCGTACCATTCCTAGTACGACCCATCTTCGCAGCCACAAGAGAAAGAAAGCCCGCTAGCAAGGCTTTCTTTGAGATCTTTCGACTGCCATGCTTCAAATAGCTCAAAGCTTCAGTCCCCGCAGGGAATTCTCCAGTCTTGGTGGTCAGATACTTGTCCTGAGACTTAGATGTGATCATCAAACCATGGATAAATTCGGAGGAATTATTGAACAAAGGTTGATGGATTGAGCCTTGTTGTCTTGGAATCTCCCCTTGTCATCCTTGGATATCCTATTCTGATGGTAGAATAGATATGTTGTCCATTTATTGATGTATGCCAAATGCGATCCATTTTCATACATAGTGGTGCAAATTAGATAATGGCACATCAATTCTTAATATACTTGACTATCTCGGGTTTTTTCTTCCTGATCTCTGCTAATTCCCGGTTGGAGGGAACATATTCTTCATATGGAGCTTCCCCCATTGGCAGCTTAGAGATAGATTGTATCTCATGCAGTACAAAATCCATTTCACCTATCAGGGTTGCAAAAGTCCCTGTTGAGCTGATGTACAACTCCATCAAAGCTAAAAACAGGTTATTGTTCATTGGTATGCCCTGACTGGTAGAGGCTACTACTTCAAACAGCCCAATGGCTCGTAGCTCTTTTAAAGTGCTACATGACCCAGACACTGAGTTGAATCCAGTTCTGATTAAGGGGTCATCCACCCTGTAGCCTAGGTTAGCCTGGGATATAATACTGAGGCCTTTATAAGCTTGTTTATGAACAATGGGATCTGCACTGGTTGGATCAAAGCTAAATCTTCGCTTGGTGTGAATCCAGACAGTAAACCGGAGAAAGGAATGACGCCACCGCTAGGAGTACTGGTACAATAGCCCATCTGGTTGGACCCGTCTCTCTTGAAAATAATTTGCCTGGTCTACCGACTGCTAGGAGTAGGTTCCAGATCATATGTCTTGGGTGGATGGCATGAACAAACGAAGACAGGGGATAATCCTTAACATTGACGGAAGGTACATCGCTTTTCCCAAATCTAAATACCCAGGACTCATTCTTGGGATTTGTCTGAGATTTGAAGTCAATAGCGTCTCCAAACATGAAAGCAGGCTTAAAAAATTTGTCCATCCAGCGATGTCAGCAGTTCCCGTTTATCAAAGTCAGCAGCATCATGTCTCCCTGAACAGCTATTAGTTGTTGTCTCTCTTCAGGGTACTGCTTGTCACTTTGTGGGAACTCAAAATGAGACAGATTCTCAAATATTGGAACCCAAGATACCAGTTAAGAACAAAGATTTCAGATAGAGGATGAATCTGCAAGTCCACTGTAAAAAGAAGATCAACAAAAGTCAATTTAGTAGAATTTAGAATTGATCTTTATACAAAACTTTAACAAATGAATATTTGTGCGTAAGGATTTTTCTTTACACAAGAATTATTTTACGCAAAAGAAGATTTGTGCATAAAGGATTCTTGTTGACTAAAAGTTTTTACGCGTAGTTTCTCTCCTCAAAAGAGTAAAGTTATACACATGAAAACATAGTCTTTTGACTTACTTTACGCTGACACGTATGAACGTGGGTGACTTACATATTTTTTGCTAGCACATATAGATGTGGGAGTATTTAATGCTTAACATTTTATGCTGGCACGTATGACGTGCGCATATTTTTGTTGTTCATATTTTACGCTGGCACATATAGATATGGGCGTATTTAATGCTTAACATTTTACGCTGGCACGTATAGACATGAGCGTATTTTTGTTGTTCATATTTTACGCTGGCACATATAGATGTGGGCGTATCTAATGCTTAAATATTTTTACGCGGGCACGTATTGACGTAAGCGTATTTTATTTTATTTTTACGCTGGCACGTATTGACGTGGGCGTTTTTGTTGTTTACATTTTATGCTGGCACGTATAGACGTGAGCGTATTTTGTTTCTATTTTTACGCTGGTACGTATAAACGTGGGCGTATTTGGTGATTCTTATTCTACGCTGATACGTATAAACGTGGGCGTGAAGTTTAGGGTTCGGTTCTTCTTCTTCTCTGACGAACCCATGGCCAAATTGGTAGGGTTCAACCTATTATGGCTGGAGCCACAGCGGGTTGGTTCTTCGGGTTGCCTCCGATGATGCGACGCGATTTTCGTACGCTCACTCCTCGACGAAGCAGCGCGGGCTTCTTGTCCTTGCGCCGGCGGTGGTATTGCTTTGGGGGCCATTAATTTGGACTGAGATTTCGAAGAAGAGAATAAAGAAGATAGAGATGCAAGAATGAGTAAAGTTCTCTCATATTTGCAAATCTCTATTTATGGAGAATTTTGAAATCGGTTCAAATTCCCAAAATTTACGCTGATTGTTGGGTATCCCGAACTTTACGCGGACTGTTGGGTATCCAAACTTTATACGGACTGTTGGATATCTCGGATTTTTACGCTTCTGTTCAAAGTATTTCAAATCTTAGAAAAAATTTGAAAACTTTGAAGAGGGTCTTGTAGAAGCATAAATAAATTTCAGACCAAGTCAAAGAAGTTGAGAGCTTTATGCAAGTCAAACTGAGTCAGATTCAAGTTTTATGCAGAGATTAAACAGAGTCTAACTTTATGCGAGAGCCACTCAGCCTTTACGCGAGAGACAGGCTGTCCATATTGCATTTAATGCGCATGATACTGCTCTGACAGAAATTTTCTGACAGTACATTGCACAGAAGCCAAGAAGATTTTTACACCAAACCAACACTTGTTGTTTAGCGTGCAGATGGGTTACTTTACGCTCAAGAGATCGCTTCCTTTATGCATGAAAAACTATTTGAGTTTTTACGCTCAAGGTTCACGTGCGTAGAGTTTATTTGATCTAACTATACGCTAAGGTTACTTTTTAGCCACTTTACGCAGGAAGTCTATTTTGGGTTATTTTACGTCCAGTCTGCTACTTTACGTAGGAAGTTTGTTTTGGGTTATTTTTACGCCCAATCTTTTCTGGCTATGTGAGAAATGGTCTGCATACGTGGCTTTCATGCCACACTTATCGAAGAACGTGCGTACGTGCTCTCTTCATATTGCTGAAGTTGTGGGACATGTGTCACCATGCATAGAGACCACAACTCTATATGGGACATGTGTCATCACACGTAAGGTTGATTTTCAATCATGGGTGGCAGTTACTTGCTTAGAGACCCAATTTGGTTGTTTTTACGCACAGAGGTTCTAGTCTATAAATAGACTTACTTTTAACAGAAGAAGACATCAAGAGAGATACAGAGGAGGAGATTCTGAAAAACTCATACTTTCAGAGTGATATTTTCAGAAGCATTCTTCAACTTTTTCTCAAGAACATGGTGAAGCAAAGCAGGAAAGCATTCGACTGTGCCATCAGTGCCATTGTGTCGATACCTTTGGTGACTTAGTTCTTCGATTGTTAATCTTCTTCAAGCAGTTCTCTTCATCATCATCGTGTGGTCCAAGGAAAAAGTGATCGCTCTCATCAGACTTCTATAGCAATACTTCCCAAAATAATTTACTTTTGTACTATTTCTCGTTTTCTTTCAAAAGCCAATTTTAGGCATTTTGTTAAGTAAAACATATATCTAACTGCTAGTCGTCCGATATTATGTTTTTACTATGCTTACGTGTAAGATATCTGGCTTGTCCTAAGGAATCACATTGAGCGTTGTTAAGCGTATACTACGATACCTTAAAGTACTTTAATAACCGGTCTATGGTATCCAAAAACTGATTTGTTGACCTAATCGGTTATTCGGACGTGGATTTTGCTGGATGCAAGGTCGATCCTAGAAGTACCAATAGCACATACCATTTTCTAGGAAAATCCTTAGTCTCCTGGTTTTCTAAGAAGCAAAATTCTATTGCATTATCAACACCGAGGATGAATATATAGCTGCAGGACGTTGTTGTGCCCAAATTTTATGGATGAACAAACCTTGGAAGCCTATCAGTTATCTTATGACTACATCCCTATTTACTGTGATAACACTAGCTCGATAAATCTCACAAAGAATCATGTTTGTACTCTCGCACTAAACACATAGAAATTAGACATCACTTTCTCAGAGACCGTTTTACAAAAATATTAGTTTAGAGTATGTTGACACAGAACGTCAATTGGCTGACATCTTACTAAACCCCTAGCTGAAGATCATTTAACTTTATACGAAAAAATTAGAAATTTTGGACATTGAAGTTTTATAATTAAAATTTACTTGACCTGAATTCATAAATTCGTAGAAAGTATTTTGGTTATAAGTCAAAAGGGCCCTTCTGTCACACAGTGTAATAGCCTGAATCGACACGGTATACTAGTCTTTAACTACCGCTAGCTGGGATCCGGCTCCTACAGTTAATCTAAAATATTTGATATGTTTTGTGTATTCTTTGGTTAATTAATATTAATTATTTTTCATCAACACAAGTATTTCAAAATATTTTTTGTATCTATGTTAAAACCTGTATCACATTGTCCAAGTTTGTCCATATTACCTGGAGACCGAACACGGTGCGAGATCTGGCCGAACTGGATAACTCGACCGAACTCGGTCCAGTGTAATTTAGAACTAAACTGAACAGTCGGGTTCCCCCTTTAAACCCCCCCTCAAACTTCATCTTCTACATCAAACAGTAGCCAAATAGCCACCAAAAACTCTAACCCTAGCCACCCCAAACTCCCTCCTCTTAGCATCCAAGGTCTACGAGTTTGTATTCGGAGCTGTCTCAGGGTTCTCTTCCACTTCCTCTATTCAATTTGGTATATCTTTACTCTTTCTACACTTTCAATTTCTATGGCTCCCAAAGTTTCTCATTATTCCAAAAAGAAGATAAAGATTGGAGAAGCTTCCTCCTCTAATGTTCAAGAGGAAGGATCATTCTCACTTTTTAGTCCCGCCATGTCGGACGGTGACTATTATGATGAATTTATTTTTGTATCTCTTGATGATCTAATGAGTGGTTCAATGACTTTCATCAACAGAAAATATGTCTGGGAAGTCCACTCAACTTTACTTTTTTTTGATCACTTGAACGTGTTTGAGCACTTTAATTATGAGAGAGTAGTTCAATCTACGTATCCAATCTATTCAAATGCTATTCGCATGTTTTACTGTAAATTCAGTCACAAACGACATGGTTAGATCCAAGGTCGGTGGGATTGATATTGAATTTGATGCCGATGATCAATCAATTATGCTTCATATTCCCAATAAAGGGGAAGCATTGGTAGATATAACCAAAGTTCACTTTCCACCCACATGACTTTTAACTATTTTTGTGATTCATTATGTACACCTAATCCACGTCCCAAAGGTAGTCTTCGACCGAAGCATAGAACGAGTACTTTTACGACTTGCATCGGATGATATTTTCTACTATTCTAAAACAACCTTCTACCGATGAAATCACATACTTGGAACTCTCTGCTATTTACCATCTCCACTTCCAAGTTACTTTCAGTCTACCTAAGACTCTCATCGCTGCTATGGAATGATGTCGCAAGAAGCCGCGATGACTTCTCTATGCGATGTATATTCCTTGCATCTTTGAGTATTTTGAGGTTATCTTAGATGACTGTCCAAGAGAAGCCCACTTCTCATCTTCATGAGCATCTTAGAGTCTCCTGTTCCCGCAGTACATCCTCCACCTCCTCTTGTTGACCCATCACCTGAATTTCCATCCTTTACATCCTCCTACTAGTGTCACCCTTGAGTCTCTTCAGGCTTGATGATGGATCAGTTTCAGTACATGGATTTTTGTAGCACTCTTCAGTTCCAGGCCATGACCAACACCACAAGGGACTTTAGCTATAGTTTTGCCCACAACCCTGGCGGCCTTATTCCCATGGTTTGTGACCGTTCGGTGCTCGGTTATCAAATTAATGATCGAGAGGTTCAGCGATACTTTGACCCTGCTATAGCTCGGTATGATCCCTACCGTACTACTGAGTCCGGTCCTTCTCGGCGACGGATGCATGAGGATGATGATGACTTTCAGTGATAGAAGTCACTATTTATTTCTAGTTTTTTAGTGCTTATGTATTAGTGACATGCTTCTTTCAAGCATTTTCAGTATTTTAGTTCAGTTTGACATGTATTAGCTCTCTATGTATCAGTTTCCTATTTTCAGCACTTTATGCATTTCTAGTTACGGGTCGTTATGCTTACTGGTTTATGCCATATAGTTTTTATCTGTGCTGAATACATTTTCAAGTTCTATCATTTTGATTATATGACAAATGGAGGAGAAATATGATATTTCATGTTGAATATTCAATTCATATACATATACATATTGCTCTAAAGAAAAATTGGTTTGAGATATTTTTTTGCTATATCTCACAATATTCAGATGAATTTTCATTTATTGCTGAGGGAGCAAGTCAATAAGCAAGCGTATTGTACCAATGAACAAGCTACTTCCATACCGTACCAAACTACTTCCAAACAAGTTGAACAGTTGTTAAAAGTATTAATAGTAGTTTTATCAAATTATCAAAATGGGGGAGATTGTTGGCACATGTAGCCATGATCAACCTGATTTCGATAATTGACTTAAAACTTCTTTGATATGAACATAAGACAACTTCAAGATGACTACAGAAGTTTGCACTTGATCGTCAAGAAGATTTTTCTACTTTATTCTCTATTTTTTATTTCTTTAGTCTAGTTTATTTTGTGAGTCGAGATCTTTGGCATATAGAAGTTTATCCTCACAAAAAAAACCTCTCTTATCCCAAGCCAAACCAACATCCAAAACCCTTCATAAACTAAAAATGGCCAGAAACCCTAGAAGTCGAACTAGGGCGAGTTCTATCCGAACTAGGACCGAACTCGATCTAGATTACTCCTAGTCAGCAACAAATTTCTAGTCTTTTGGATCTCAAAACGTTCAAATTATGAACGTTGTCCTAGCCGAGTTCTGCCCCAACTCTGGTTCAAAAATACCTATAAATAGAGAAGAATTTGTTATTTTATTCACTCAATCCATTCTTCATCTTCTCTATCTATTATAAGCCTTCCTATTACAAAGAGCTTTCAATCTTCATATTTTCAAGACAACTCCCATTCTTCTAATTGCTGGTGGTTTCTGATTAGGAGTATTCGAGTTGTAGAAGCTTGGAGTATAAAAGATTTCTTTCGACGTTGTTGAAGTTTGATCGTCATCGGATAAAAATACGACTGTATTGAAATTGGCGTGTTCTTGGAGTAAAGCATGCGATGTAATCTCTATTTCAAATAGTGGATTTAACATCGAAGAGTTCTCAAGATTAGACGAGTCCCCTCAGAGGGAAAACAGTATAAAATCTCGATGTTTGCATATTGCTTATTATCCTTATTTACTTACTGCTTTACTTTTACTGCATTTAAGTATCTATTAATATCTGCCTTTACCTGCTTTATTTTTATTGGGGATATTACTTTCGCTACACTCTATTCCCCCCTCTAGAGGTGCCATCGAACCTACATTTACCTCGAACCCAATTGATCAATATTCAAACCATTCCACTTCATCGATCATACTTTCATCAATATTTTCCTTGAGCATATAATTTCAAAAGAAAATTCTTATCACATCACAATCCTTCCTTCTGTGTTATTTGAATTCAACATACCACTTAAGTTGGATCATGCACATATTTAAGGCATCCCCGAAATATATGTATTTCAACCAAGCCTCGTGATAGAGAATCCGAACAAAACTAACAGGTGCAATTTCCATCCTCAAGAACTAACTTGACTTTTCGAAACACAAGTTTAACCGTCAACTTTCTTTCATGCTAAAAAAATCTGATTCAACATAATTGAATCATCCTATCAACCATATACCAATATCCAATACTGTTAATCCTCAAAAAAAATTCAAGAACACATCTAACTAGCTACCCAAGCTCTATCATCTACCCATGAGACTCTCGCTAAGGTCGATTGCACCAATTCTACCGCTCAACATAGGGACGTTACCTAACCGCTAGTCTAACTTACTAGACCAAATTCAATTTCTTTTTGCGATTACCATCAAGCAACTAATATCAAAATACTCACCTCTCCAATCCTAAGGTCAAACCATAGTCGATAGTACCTAGTTGTCTACCCATGCTCGCATCACCCCAATTTTTCTAAACTTCTAGATTAGATCTCTCCTATCCGCATTTACAACGTTTAGTCCAAGGGGTCCGAGTCGTTCAGCAAGGCCATTCCTAGGGTAGTTCCTTTTACTATCATCCTCGATCATATCATGTTTCAACAACACAATCACAACTCTTAAAAGCACAATCCTCAATTTGCTCGATAAACCTACCAATCCAACTCAATTACCTCGACTACAAAATCATAAGTCATAATCATCGATACCAATTTCTAGGCCACATAACATCAATCATAATTCATCTATCGTAACTTACCTCAATTTCAATCCTACTAGTCTTCAATTCGTGCATCTATTTCCTCACAAAATTGCAAGATCGCCTACTAAATTTCTTAGTCGTACAATCCTTATATCATTGATCATCCAATCCGATAACATTTTCATTTCGTATAGTCCGATTAATATTCATTTACGTATACTTCAAGTCCACCAAATCAAATCATCCATGTTGGTCCATTGGTCATAGTCATACCTGATTTTGATAATTAACAGAAAGTTTGGTCGATACACAAATAATATGCAGCTACAAGTATAAAAACAGAACGTCTACTTCTAATGTGCTACTACTCGTTGTCTTCATCGTCTAAAGACTTCAGATGATGATCAAGACATTTTTACACTTTATTTGTACTTTTTATTTTATTGAGTCTTGGAAAATGTAAGATTGATCGGATTGGCAACATGCTATCCTAATGAAATCCACTTTCCAAATAGCATACATATACTCCACATTCCATACTAACCTACACCTGATATCCAATAACAAAATAGCCCAATACCAATGGGCAATCTTCATGAAAATACCAATAATTGGTCAGAGAATTCTATATACGAGTTTGACCCGAGTTCGGCCAAGTTAGTTCCCGATCGTTTTGGTCTTTCTGAAGATCTGCAACCAACTTTCAAATTATGAAAAATGTGGACCCGAACTCATGCTGAGTTCTGCCCACAAAAATGCTATAAATAGAGGAGAAGTTCCCATTCTAAATCACTCAATCATTCTTCAATTATCTATCTATTCAAAAGCATTATAGAGCTCTATACTTTCATATCTAGCCTTTAACAACTCCTAGCCAAGCCAAACGCCTTTTCGGTTCGATCTAGAGTTTGGTTCGAGTTATAAAGAAGGTTTTCTGAAAACGTTCCAGTTTTCAAAGTTTTCCTTATTTGAAGTTGCGATTCCTTCGGACGAAACTCGTGTTGTAAGGAGCTGCAAGCGCTCGGTTTAAAGCTTGTTCCATAGTGGATTAACATCGAGCAAGAGTCGAGACTGGACTAGTCCTCTCAGGGGATACCAGTATACATTGTTGTGTAATGAGTTTGCTTTTCTGATGCTCTTTACTTTACACATTTAATTTTATAGTTTGATATCATTTGTCTAGTACTTTATACATCTGACACTGATTATAATAGTTTTATTTAGTGATTATCTTTTGTTGCGCACATGCACTCTATTCACCTCCTCTAGAGGTGCTCAACGTTCATACAATTGGTATCAGAATAGGTTATACACAAATATAACACTCTAGAAAGTATATCTATACTCTAGAAAGTATATATATATATATATATATATATATATATATATATATATATATATATATATATATATATATATTATATATATATATATATTTTATATATATATATATATATATATATATATATATATATATATTTAAAATATATAATCTATATATATATATATATATATTTTGAAATCTATATTCACAGGTGAAGGGCAAATCCACAAATAGACCCCCACTATTTGATGGAACAAATATTATGTCACGCCCCGACTCTCCAAATCGGTCGTCATCGCCTTGAGATAAATCGATCTCACGAGCCGGGACGTGACAAGTTGGTATCAGAGCACAGTTCACACCTCTGACCAATCAAAAAAAACATTTTCTTTTAGATGCTGTTGTAATTTTTCAAAAATTATGCTTTTCGACATATGCGACGTGAAATAATCGTTCCATACATATAAGCCCGTAGATATTTTGAGAATACTAACGGGTTTGCTCAATTTTGTCGGAATGCAAAAGAGAACGGGTGTCCCCGCTGTCAATGCCACGTTGATTAGTACGAATAGCACCGAAGACGCGACGCCTAGCGAATCCGCCATAGAGTGATTATTACGCTTCATGGAAGTCCAACAGCGCCAGACGGAGATGCAACAACGACAACTGCAAGAACAGTTCCAGGCCCAAATCAGTGCCCAACAAAAGCTGATGGAGGCCCTAACCCGGATCGTAACAACTATGGCGACCCAATAGAACTCGACGACCGCCATATCAGAAGAAGAAGTGCAACTACTAACGACGAAGCATATGTCTTCTTCTTCTCTGCTCAAGGCGACCAAATTCAAGAAGATGAACCAGCCTGACTTTAACGGCCGAGCAGAGACTGATGAAGTCATGGGGTGGCTAGTGAAGATTGATGGCCTGTTCAATCTCCTCAGCATCAAGGGGTCCAAGAGAGTTGGGTGTGCAGCCTTGCAGCTAAACTTGAGGGCCTACGACTGATGGGAGGCAAAGAAATAGGAGCTCCACGAAGCCAACCCCAACGCCAAGATCTCGTGGGAGACGTTCAAACTGGCCTTCCTCGAGCAATACATTCCTCGTGCCGTTCGTCGACAGAAGGACGATGAATTCATGTCCTTGAAGCAAGAAAATATGTCAGTCGAAGATTACGGTGCGAAGTTCGCAAAGCTTGTAAAGTTTGCCGGGGCCTTCCTGCCGAACAAGGAAGCGTGGTGCGAGCGCTTCCAACAAGGCCTGAATGAATATTTGCGTCGGGACGTCATGAACAAAAGATGTCAGACTTACAGGGAATCATACAATGCCGTCCTTGATAGTGAGCGGATCTTTGGTCGAGCTTCGCAAAGGACCGGGTCAGGCATCCGTAACAACTTCAACAAGCGTCCTCACGATGCGGGAGGATCTAGTGTGCCAAAGCACCAGAACACGTTCGAGTATCGGGGGCCTCACCACGGCGTACGGTGCCATCGCTGCGGCAAGATGGGATATCTGGCAGTCGATTGCCGAGGGGATGCTTCAAGTGTGGCAAGCTAGGTCAGAAGGTAGTAGTAGATTGTCGAATGGGGATGGCGAACCAATATCCACCAAGGAACGTCCAGAATCAGAATAGGGTGCCTCCCTCCCATGGCGCAAATGCAGTGCCCGTGAACCCACAAAATCACTAAGGGGCACAAGGCTGAGTCTATGCACTGACTCGGGATGAAGCGCTCGCGTCCGACACTGTTGTGACAGGTATATTACTCTATAAGAATATGCCTGCTAGAGTACTGTTTGATTCGGATTCTATGCATAGTTTTATATCTGTTGAATTTGTAAAAGAGAATAAATTACCCATACAATTTTTAGATATGAATCTTAGCGATAGCACTCCATCGGGAGTAGATATGCATGCCACAAAAGTTTGTAGGGATGGTTACATCTGCACCGGAGGAAAAAATCTATCCTTGGAAGTTATCGTCATCGACATCAAGGAGTACGATATAATCCTCGGCATGGATTGGTTGGGTGCATGCCACGCAACGATTGAGTGCGCAGAGAAGCGAGTTGTGTTCTGCCTTCCGGAAGAAATTGAGTTCTCCTATTCGTGCCGAGCAGTATCAAAGACGACAATGGTGATATCGGTGATTTCGACAAGGCGCATGTTGCATTCTGGTTGCAGCGGGTACCTAGCATCAGTTCGAGACACGAGAACGGAGATTGCAGGTACGACACAGACTAAAGTTGTGGCAGAATTTCCTGATGTGTTCCCAAACGAATTGTCAGGGATAACGCCGGATCAAGAGATAGAATTCAACATCGACACCTTTTCGTACACTCGACAGATATCCAAAGCACCCTATCGAATGGCGCTGGTAGAGCTGAAGGAACTAAAAGCACAACTACAAGAGTTGCTAGATCATGAATATATTCGCTTAGTGTCTCCCTGTGGGGTGCTCCAGTGTTGTTTGTAAGGAAGATGGATGGATCGATGCGGCTATGCATCGACTATCGAGAACTTAACAAAGCTATGGTACGAAACAAGTACCCGTTGCCAAGGATAGACGATTTGTTTGACAAAAGGGGTGACGGTATTTTCCAAGATTGATCTTCGCTCAGGCTACCATCAATTGAGGATCAAGTCCGAGGACGTGCCGAAGTCCGCCTTCCGAACTCGATACGGTCACTACGAATTTCTAGTCATGCCCTTTGGCTTGACAAATGCTCCAGCTGCTTTCATGGATCTGATGAACCGGGTGTTCCGACCATTCATAGACAAATTTGTCGTCGTATTCATCGACGACATTCTCATATATTCAAAAGCAAGGACGAGCACGTGGAGCACTTGAAGACGGTAATACAAACTCTGCATGAACACCAACTTTATGCCAAATTAAGTAAATGCGAGTTCTGGATGAGCAGTATGACGTTCCTTGGGCACGCTATTTCAACTGAGGGTGTTACGGTGGACCTAAAAAAAATTGAAGCGACAGTTGAATGGAAGCGGCCTACCTCGGCAGGCGACATATAAAGTTTTTTTGGTTTGGCAGGCTACTACCGAAGATTTGTGAAAACCTTTGCCAAGATTGTATCACCTCTGACCCGTCGCACCCAGAAGGGAGTCGCATTCGAGTGGAACGATGCCTGTGAATCTAGCTTTCAGGAGTTAAAGAAACGGCTCATCTCAGGTCCAATCCTTGTACTTTCGGACGGACCAGAAGGGTTTCAAATATTAGCGATGTATCGCGAACTGGTTTGGGATGCGTGCTTATCCAAAGGGATAAGGTGATTTAGTTTGCTTTGAGACAATTGAAGCAACACAAAAAGAATTACCCTACGCATGATCTTGAGCTAGCGGTGATTGTATTCGCATTAAAGCTATGGCGGCACTATCTTTATGGTGTGGCTTGCAACATATATACGGATCATAAAAGCCTCAAATGTTACGACCCGCACCCTGAAGAGGGGCACGAGCACGTGGTTACGTCCAGCCTACGTCGCAGTATCGGCGGTAGAACGTTGTATATAGGGTCTGTAAATACTACGACTAAAACAGATAAAGGTACCTGTACAGTATATACACTCCGAATGGAGGTGACATAGCAATACAGTCTCAATCACATATATCAAACTAAGGTAGATAGCATAGAAAGGAAAATACGATAGATGAAACAGGAAATGAGTCCAAGATTCACAAGTCAGAGCTATACACAAACATCCATGGTCTCAGAAAATATATATAATAGATACTACAACTGACAATGCTAGATGGCTCGCAGGACAGGCAAACCTAACTAGCTATACTAATCAGGGTGAGCAAAATCTAGTGGCTCTACCAACAAGCCACGGTCTAAGTCTACTCCGTCAGACTCTACCCCATAGTAGGTCGGGCAATCCTCGGAATCATCTGTAATATGTCAACGGTATCCTGTCAGGAAAATAAGCAAGTACAAACACAGCAGCAGCAGTTCCATATGAATTGACAAATTCTATAAGAGACAGTGTAATAAAATACAAGACAAAATCAACTGAAAATACATATCATGATGTGAGTACTGAAAAGGACGACAATATGAATGTATATAGGGCGACTTGGGAACTATTCGGAAGCCGAGTTACAACCCCTAAACCAAACAAGGACCGGGGCTGTAACCCTTCTTCCGAAC
>JANAVB010041420.1:3792164-3794664 GCA_029216955.1 Iris pallida
ACTAGGTGCGAACCTGCTCAGGCGGAAGAACTCCGCTGCATACTCGTCTACCGACGAGTTCCCCTGCACCAGACTGGCAAACTGCCCCTCCAAAGCTGTCAAGGCTACATCTGGGTAGAACTTCTCCTTAAAGAGTTTCCTGAAATTCTCCCAAGATAAACCTCTCACTGACGCACGCGGATCCGTACGGTACCAAGTCAGCGCTATATCGAAGAACTGGCTCGCTGCAGATGTCACCCACAGACCTCTCGGGACCTCTGCTAACTCCAGACTCTGCTCGTCTAGCCAGTCATCCACGTATAGGATACCCTCGGTACCCTTGAACTCCCTCGGCCTCATCTTCCTGAAATCAAGGTGTGTACTGGGCCTCCCCTGACCCTGCTGCTGATCTGGTGCTCCCTGAACTGTAGTCTGTGCACCTCTCTCCACTGCTGCCATCGCTAACTGATGCGAGTTCTCTATAGTCTGTCGCAGTACCTCTGCCTGACGATGCTGTGCCTCTGCCTGTGCTCTCTGTGTCTGCAGTATCTGCTGCAGAAGGGCCATCATCCCCTGAGTATATATCGGTAACTGAGGCAGCGGTAGATGAATGTCAGGGATGACTATGGACGGTCTCGCTGATAGAGGTGGAAGACCTCCTGGAACCGTCGCCGCTGCTGCTTCCGCCGGAAAGGACAGGGACTGATGTGGCAGCTCCCTGAACTGCAGCTCCCTCAGCTGGAGGTGGAAGACCTCCGGGAACTGCCGCTGCTACTCCTGCCTGAAGGGCAAGGAACTGTAGCTACTGCTCTCTCGACTGCTACTCCCGTAGCCGGAGGTGGAAGACCTCCCGGATCTGACCTCTCTGGAACTGTACTAGGCCCTGCCGCCTGAGAACGAGTCACCGTCATCCTGAAGATGAATTAAACCCAAGAGATCAATATAGCACATGATAAGATATTATCAAAGGAGGACAATTGAATTCAAATGCAAGAAGAGTTGTCATGGTAATCAAAAGATCAAAATTTTCTAAAATGTGATTGAGTAACTCCTATCATACCCTAGATCCTACGTCCTAGTCGCATGCTCGTAATTAGCACTCTAAGTCGAGCACCATTACGAGATCGCACTAATTGCGACTCAGACCTGCATGGGCCACCACAAAAATATGTCACGATCCGCACCCTGAAGAGGGGCACGAGCACGCGGTTATGTCCAGCCTACGCCGCAGTATCGGCGGTAGAACGCTGTATATAGGGTCTATAAATACTACGACTAAAATAGATAAAGGTACCTGTACAGTATATATACTCCGAATGGAGGTGACATAGCAATACAGTCTCAATCACATATATCAAACTAAGGTAGATAGCATGGAAAGGAAAATATGATAGATGAAACAGGAAATGAGTCCAAGATTCACAAGTCAGAGCTATACACAAACATCCATGGTCTCAGAAAATATATATAATAGATACCACAACAGACAGTGCTAGCTGGCTCGCAGGCCAGGCAAACCTAACTAGCTATACTACTCAGGGTGAGCAAAATCTAGTGGCTCTACCAACAAGCCACAGTCTAAGTCTACTCCGTCAGACTCTACCCTATAGTAGGTCGCGCAATCAGCCTCAGAATCATCTGTAATATGTCAACGGTATCCTGTCAGGAAAATAAGCAAGTACAAACACCAACAGCAGTTCCATATGAATTGACAAATTCTATAAGAGACAGTATAATAAAATACAAGACAAAATCAACTGGAAATACATATCATGATAGGAGTACTGAAAAGGACGACAATATGAATGTATATAGGGCGACTTGGGAACTATTCGGAAGCCGAGTTACAACCCCTAAACCAAACAAGGACCGGGGCTGTAACCCTTCTTCCGAACAGAACTTAGTCATCAAGATAATAAATATAAAAGGTGCCTTGAATTATTAGTGTGTCATGTGATCGGCTTGGGAAAAATATGCTCAGGCTTTCCATCCGACCGGCTATGAACCCTGTATACAATAGAACGATAAGGCCAGTCACCATGGAAAGCTATGAACCGTATAGGGTAAGGCTTTACCCGTCGTGAGGAGAGGGTATAGCTATGAACCATATGTACCATAGAACCATATGGGAATTTGATCACACGACCACCAATAAATTCCCCATCCCCGAATAGTACAATGGATCTGGACATGACACGTTATGACACGAGATTCCATAAGAGGGTAGCAAGTCCCCTTTTAAAATCGGTGTCTACACCAATACACTGAAATAAGACAGAATATGTACCAATATACCATGTAACTCTAGGAATAACATCCCATGTCATGATCCAACATATACTAGTCCGTGAACTGTCGTGATTGGAAATCGAGTATAACACTACAACTGAATCGGATATAACAGATATCAAGGCAATGAAAACTATCAGTGAATGTACTCGTCTGTGGTCCTGAGCTGATAGGGTGAACAGACGCTCAGAGTGATCACAGACCTAAAATAAGATACTATGAGTCAAACAGG